>JAGXOD010000017.1:2182500-2280000 GCA_020368025.1 Brachyhypopomus occidentalis
CAATTGCTCCTAGCACAGCTTTCTCCCTTTATGATCCACCATCTCAATCACACACACACAATCTCCCTGGACATCTGACTGCAAGTAGACAGAAGATCGGGGGGGCACCTTAGCTTAGAGAGGTCTGCCCAGCTGTTTATTCTATAATGCATATGTCTGGATCTGTGCATGTGCATGTGTGTGTGTGTGTGTGTGTGTGCATAAACACACAAACACACACGCCTGCCTACACACACGTGCACAAGCAGCACTAGAACCACTGCCCTCACATACACACCTAACCAGGGACTACTACAGTTCATAACAGACCCGGAGACAGACGACAACGACGACATGCTTGCACTACCTCCCCCCAACACACACACGATTCTACTCCTAAATACCTTCCAGGTGTTCTTAGCAAAAGTGGGTAGATATCACTGTGGCCCAGTCGCCCGGATATGACTGAAAAGTATTCAATTTCCACTTCGACAGCAAATGATACAAATGATTCGGGAACTGTTGAGTCAGAATGTGCAAAGAATTAGCACACGGAATAATAAATGACTGAGCCAAGAATGTCTGGTGTTATTTATAGGTCAACGGTTATGATTTCATACGTCAGCATGGTTAAAGAACGATGAGAAGCACCTGAGGGCTCACAGCCGAAAACGGAACGTACAGAGTGAATCGTTTAGTCTGAGTGTGAAATATCAGCCATGAAGGTTCCTCTCCAACTATCAGACAGTCCTTCACCTTCCAGACGCTTGTTAATGTTCCAGAGTGTTACATACTAAATGCTACTGACTCGTTATGCAAACAGAGTGACAAACTTAGCACTTAAAGTAAAAGGAGTAATGTAAGCAGAATTAACACAAAAGAAACAACAAATTCTGTGGGAAGAAATTCAATAACCACACACATTTTATCGATCTAACAAAAACCTACCTACATACAAACAGTTAGTAATAAACTCAGTCATACAATGAAAGTATAAAGTAAAGTTGTTCCCATGGTAGCAAACACCATGCCTGTTATCTGAAGCGTTTGCGCACTGAGGGGCTACTGTTGCTCTCCATGAATCCTGTACATAAACCCTCAGGTGACATAAAGGACGTGTTGTTGGAGGTGCCAAGCATTCCGTTAGGTATGTGAGAATCTCCAGTGTCCTTATGGTCATAGAGAAGCCTCCCTCCCTCCCTCTCTCTCTCTCTCTCTCTCTCTCTCTCTCTCTCTCTCTCTCTCTCTCTTCACTCTGTTTCTCCCTGGCGATATGTGTTCCATATAAGGCTTAATGAAGTTTAGCACAAATGCCCTGAGCTTCTGCCACATTTAACCAAACAGCCCTAGACAGAGAGAGATAAAAAGAGAGAAAGACAGAGAGAAAGATGTCAGGAAGACAGACAAAAAGATGAATAGATGAGGGGGGAGAGAAAGACAGGAAAAGAGAAGGAAAGAGGGCTAGAGACAGAGAGAGAGAGAGAGAGAGAGATGGATGGAATAGAGAAGGAGATGAGGAGAGAGAGACAGGGAAAGACAGAGGGAGAGAGAGGTAAAATATCCTAGCTCAAACGTCCACTGTGTCTCCACTGATCAGACAGAGATCAGACCCCTGTGTGCTGCTCCCTCCTCCCAACACCCTGGACCAAACGCAGCCCTCACACACAGCCCTCCTGCCGGAGCACCATTACAGCACTGACAGGAGAACCGGTGTTTAGTTCAGTGGGCAAAAAGTGAGTCGCACAGAATACAACTGTAGGAGAACATACCCAACACTACAAGAACATACCCGACACTACGAGAACATACCCGACACTGAGAATATACCCAAAACTAAAAGGATATACCAGACACTACGAGAACATACCAGACACTACGAGAACATACCAACACTGTAAGAACATACCCAACACTACAAGAACATACCCAACACTAAAAGGATATACCCAACTCTATGAGAACACACCCAACTCTATGAGAACACACCCAACTCTATGAGAACACACCCAACTCTATGAGAACACACCCAACTCTGTGAGAACATACCAGACACTACAAGAACATACCCAACACTGTGAGAACATACCCATCCATCATGCCATGTAGCCACCAGTATGAGTGAGTGCGAATACGTCTGTTCCCAACAGAGCAGACAGACATGCCTCGCTAGCAGCAGACAGACATGCCTCGCTAGCAGACAGACAGACATGCCTCGCTAGCAGACAGACAGACAGACATCCCTAGCAGACAGCAGACAGCAGACAGACAGACAGACATCCCTCCCTAGCAGACAGACAGACATGCCTCGCTAGCAGCAGACAGACATCCCTCGCTAGCAGCAGACAGACATGCCTCCCTAGCAGACAGACAGACATGCCTCCCTAGCAGACAGACAGACATGCCTCCCTAACAGACAGACAGACATCCCTCGCTAGCAGACAGACAGACATCCCTCGCTAGCAGCAGACAGACATGCCTCCCTAGCAGACAGACAGACATCCCTCCCTAGCAGACAGACAGACATCCCTCCCTAGCAGACAGACAGACATCCCTCCCTAGCAGACAGACAGCTCTTCGTCTTTACAGGCTGTTTTGCGAGACAGAAGCACTTGTGAAAAAAATGTTAAGTTTCCAAAACTGATGCCAAACTGTCAGACAGGCAGTGTCATCAGAAGTGTGTCCTGAACATCGCACTAGTGTGTCCTGAACATCGCACAAGTGTGTCCTGAACATCGCACAAGTGTGTCCTGCACCACACAGAGACCCACCCAGCTGGACCAGCCCACAGGATACACACACACATACACACACACACACACACACACAGACGCACACACATGCATCCAGACACACACACATACACACACAGACGCACACACATGCATCCAGACACACACACACAGTGTCGAGCAGCGGGGTACACTCACCCACTCTGAAGTTGGGGGCGGTGAGTGTGTCCGTGGCGTGGCCGTTCTCGCTGATGATGGTGGTGGTGTTCCCCTTCTCACAGGTGTTGTGACAGTGTTTGCCGCTGCACCTCATCTTGCAGATGGTGGGCGTGAACACCACCTTGATCCGGCCGGTGTGGTTCCCCGCTGCGGACACACACAGCGAAGACAGCAGGAGGAAGAGGAGGGAATGGTGAGGGCAGGTGAGGCGGCTGGAGGGCATGGCTCACGAGCCCAGAGCTCAGACGCTCTGCTTGTACTCTTCACACAGGTGTTCGATCTCTCCGTCTCTCACGGACCCTCAATCATGCGTACACACACACACACACACACAAGCGTCGTGAAGGAGTGACAGTAGTGCAGGAGTTTAGCCCAAGGGAAAGTGGAGGAGTGTGGAGGAGTGTTTGGGGTGGAGGTGGGGGTTGGGGGTGTGGCTGGTCTCATGAACCATGCCCCCCCCCCACAGACACACAGACCAGTGCAGACAGAGGAAAACCGGAGAGAGAGAAAGACTGAAAACAGCATGAGAGAAAAAGAAGTCAGAATAAAAGAAAGTGACAGTGGACCAGAGAAAGGTGAGTGCACTCCGCAAACACACACCATGTTTATTCATGTATGAATACGCTGGATATGTTTATTCAGTCAGAATTTCCTCTGTGTGTATGTGCGTGTGTGTGTATGTCTCTGTTGCTCCGTCTCCCTCTCTCTCTTTCTCTCTCTCTCTTTCTCTCCCTTTCTCTCTCTCTCTCGGTTTCTTTCTCTCTCTCTCTCTCTCTCTCTCTCTCTCTCAATTCAATGGTGCTTTATTGGCATGACAAATATGTACATTTGTATTGCCAAAGCACAGGATACACACAATGGTAAAATATAATAAAATAAAATAACATAGTAAAGTAGAATAATAATCAAGTAAAATAATGACTATATTGTCATTACAATTACGTTACCCACCACTGCTTCCATAATTGATATCTATAATAATAGATATGATAATAATAGTAGTAAAAGTAATAATAGTAACCATAATAATAACAGTAATGACAGTAGTGGTAAAGATTACAGCAACAGCAATAATGTAATTAATGACAATAACAGTAACAATAACCACAACAGTCTTCAGATTATCAAATTGACTTCAACATCAGAGATAATCTGAGTGATTACAGAATGTAGTTCTAATAATGTAATATATATATTATGTATACATACAAACATATATACATTATACACATACAATTATAACGATAATTTATTACACTTTACTGGTAATTTTACCTACTGTCCCTCAGAGTGATAATTGTAATGTGACAGGGCTAGTGTTTGAAGCTGGTATCTGAACACGCAGCCCTTTTGACAGGAGGAACCCACTGTGACAGGAGGAACACGCAGCCCCTCAGCTAGTGTGACAGGAGTGAACACGCAGCCCTGCTAGTGTGACAGGAGTGAACACGCAGCCCTGCTAGTGTGACAGGAGGAACACGCAGCCCTGCTAGTGTGAGTGTGACGGAGTGAACACGCAGCCCTGCTAGTGTGACAGGAGTGAACACGCAGCCCTGCTAGTGTGACAGGAGTGAACACGCAGCCCTGCTAGTGTGACAGGAGTGAACACGCAGCCCTGCTAGTGTGACAGGAGTGAACACGCAGCCCTGCTAGTGTGACAGGAGTGAACACGCAGCCCTGCTAGTGTGACAGGAGTGAACATGCAGCCCTGCTAGTGTGACAGGAGTGAACATGCAGCCCTGTTAGGGTGACAGGAGTGAACATACAACCCTGCTAGTGTGGCAGGAGTGAACATACAACCCTGCTAGTGTGTTAGTGCTGAACTGTCTGTCAGGACCTGCTGAGTGAGGGGACTGTTTCCTTTGCTCAACTCTTGGTACTGCAGGGCTTTAGAATGATATGAGAGGGGGTCGCTGTGTTGTAGATGTGACCAGAATTTGATTGCCCATTTTTGTATATTTATTAGTAAAGGATATCTGCACTTTTAGAATTCTACTGCTCTTTCATTCCCTCTCTCTTTCTCCCTCCCTCTCTCTCTTTCTATCTCTCCCCCCCCCCTCTCTCTCAACCAACTTGTGGGTTGTGCCTCTGCCTCTGGAGTAAGCTGGAGTTTCGCTGTCTGCTCTGTCAGGGTGCCTGTCTCGCTCTCCCTGTCTGTCTCTCTCTCTCTCCCTGTCTCTCTGTCTGCATCCTCCCTCTCTTTTCTTCTCTCCTTCACTTTTTCATACTCCATCACTTTCTTTTAACTTCTTCCAGTTACATCACCTTCTCTCTCCTTCGTGCTCGCTCTCTCTCTCTTGCTCTCTCTCTCTCTCTCCATCTCTCTCTCTCTCCCTCTCTCTCCTTGAGTGGAGGATTGAGTACAATAGTGTATGGCAGTGATTCTATCCATATGGAAGGAGGCCAGCTGAGACCTTTGCAGACATAACACAGACATCAATCACTCACACACACACACACACACACACACACACACACACAGGAGCTCCTTGGGCTTCTGACTGCAACTAGACAGAGGATCGGGGGGCACCTTAGCTTAAATTGATTTGCCCAGCTGTTTATGCTTTAATGCATATCTATGGTTGTGTGTGTGTGGTTGTGTGTGTGTGGTTGTGTGTGGTTGTGTCTGGTTGTGTGTGTGTGTGGTTGTGTGTGGTTGTGTGTGGTTTGGGGGGGTATGCGTGCGTGCATGTGTGCCCAGAGCCACCACACTGTAGAGAGAAATAGACAAACATCTTGGCCAGACACACAGACACACATAGTTTAGTTAAACTCCCACTCCCTTCATGCCCCTCAAACACCCAACCCCTTTATGCCCCTCCACACACACACTCTGCTCATGTGAACACCTCTTCTCTTTATCTATAATATCTTTATTATTACTCTAGCATTATCTATAATTATCTTCAGATGAGGGGAAGATTCATTTTCAGCCGTGTTCAATAGTAAGCACTACATCTCCATGGGCTTCTTGCCCTAGTAGGAATCCAACTGTTGCTTACCTTATATATACCCCTGCATCTGTGTGTGTGTGTGTGTGTGAGACGACACAGCCATCTTCTGCAGTGTAAAATTACTCTTGCTTATTTTATCTCCAAAGAATTGTTTCCTGAAGAACCTTAAACATCTGCAGAAGATTAAAGTCTTCTCAGGAGCTGCCAGTTCCTGGGTGGAGCACCTGCTCCTCTGTCTGCCCAGAGAGGAGCTCTGAAGCAGAGTGCTGGAGATACGCCTGTGGACCAGTCTCAGAACATGATCTCATCGTTAAGGCTGCTTCTGAGTAATACTGACTCATCGTTAAGGCCGCTTCTGAGTAATACTGACTCATCGTTAAGGCCGCTTCTGAGTAATACTGACTCATCGTTAAGGCCGCTTCTGAGTAATACTGACTCATCGTTAAGGCCGCTTCTGAGTAATACTGACTCCGTGAGACTGTGTCACTACTGCACCACTACGGTGTGGAGAGGCGTGGTACTGACCGTGGAGCGGGTGGTGTCCAGCGCTCAGGGGAATGCTGTGCTCTGGGGTGTAGCCCACACCGTGTACCTGCCTGTGCGGCTGGAACACCTTCGGCTTGAACACAAACTTTTGGCTTTTGCCTTGATGCATCGTCATGGACACAGGTACACTGCAGGAGAGGAAAACACACACACACCCAAACGTTAACCAATAGTCTTTTTCCTGTGCTCCAATACCCTCCCACTCTCTGCTTTTATTTAAAGTTGGCATAAGCTCTCTGTAAGGAAACATTAATGTATTCATTTTTACACGTCCATTTGTCCCCTTGATTCATTGCTGTCCTGAGGCTGCAGGTGTGAACACATTAGCACAGTGCTGCAGACGGAGCCCCCTGTACACACACACGTGCACACACACACACACACGTACAAGCATGTGGGACGAGACGGAGCCCCCTGTACACACACACACACGTACAAGCATGTGGGACGAGACGGAGCCCCCTGTACACACACACACACACACGCACGTACAAGCATGTGGGATGAGACAGAGCCCCCTGTACACACACACGCACACACACACACACACACACACACACGTACAAGCATGTGGGACGAGACGGAGCCCCCTGTACACACACACACACACACACACACACACACGAACATGCACAAGCACATGTACACACACACACAAGCACGTGAACATGCACAAACACATGTACACACACACACACACAAAAACATGCACATATGCACCTAATCTGAAACATATGTGCTCTCGTGTAGACCAAACTCGAAGATCTTGTCATGATCAATCTAAAGAGCAGTAGTTCAGGCTCTCTGTGCTCATGTCTGTGCACACTCCTGCCCTGGGGGGCGGGGCCAGGCCCCATCAGCCCCGGCTGGGGGAGGGTCTGCCCAGGGGCCCTGATGCGCGTCTGGCCCCCTGGTCTGTGTGCTGCCCCATACACCAGCAGCACCGCACAGCCCCTCCAGCCTGGTCCTGCCACTGGACCAGGAAACACACACACACACACACACACACACACACCTGTGTGTGCAAATGCATGCATACAGGAACACACTCACCAACGGTCTCACACACACATACACACACTCACACTTAAACAGTAACAACCGTGCAAGCACAATAAGACACAGACAAACGCACACGCAAAAACACACTCGCGTGTGCACGTGTGCTGTTATATGCACGTGCACTGTTATATTCTAAGGTCACCTTTTTTTGTTTGTCAGGACTTATTTAACTGAACAATGACCATAAACTGAACAAGGACCATAAATTCACAGAGTTCACTGCAGGATCATATGGCCTGATCAGCACAGGACCACAGCACAGGACCACAGCACAGGACCACAGCACGGGACCACAGCTCGGGACCACAGCACGGGACCACAGCACGGGACCACAGCTCGGGACCACAGCTCGGGGACCACAGCTCGGGACCACAGCTCGGGACCACAGCACGGGACCACAGCACGGGACCACAGCACGGGACCACAGCACGGGACCACAGCACGGGACCACAGCACGGGACCACAGCACGGGACCACAGCACGGGACCACAGCACGGGACCACAGCACAGGACCACAGCTCAGCTGAAGCATGGTGGGGCAGAGGGAGATACCCCGGCTCCAGCACAACTGCCCTTTGCGCCTATGAAGAGCACTGCATATTTACACCACTACACCTACATGCTGTGTGGAACATAAACAAACAAAAATTTATCTTTAATGGGGCAGCAAAAGCGCAATAGTCTGTAGTATACATAGCAACCGTACAATAGCATGTTGTAGTATACATAGCAACAGTAGGTAGCAACACATTATAGTCTACATAGCAACAGGTGCATATTTCACATCACAGAAGAGGTCTAGGTCATCCAGTTGGATAGAAGATTGGCCAATCTGATCGCAGATGACAGAAATCGTATAATTCTTCAACATAACGGCGGTTCATTCTTCCACGCCTGTCCAACAAAAGGTATATTCTATATATATTCTATTTTCCATATATTCTATGTATACTCTTTATATTCTACATATATTGCATTTGTATTCTGTATTCTATATTCTATTGATACTCTCTATATATTCTATATTCTAGAGAGAACATGAGCAGGTATGATGGATCGGAGCCCCAGTGCTTTAACAAACACGTTTCTGGCCCGCTGGATGGAGTGACTGATACACTCAGTCCCAGTTGCTGTGAGTTCACTCGTGGTCACTGTGTCTGTGTAACACCTACGCGTGTAATACCACAGGACTATCAACCATTACACTCAGATTCCTGAAACAGCTTGTGATGCAATGGCAGACAAGACACGGGTCTGGCTCAGGCAGGGTGCTATGAAATGGAAGGTGTTTATTGAGTCCCAGGGAAGAAGAAGAAAAAAAAAGAGACAATTTTTACAAAAAATATCTGACAGTTCACAAGATTCTTCTGGGACAATCACACAGCTAAGTTTTTAAATCATCCACAATTCAATTAATATTTTTAACTCACAGTGCAATTAAATGTCCATCCAACCAACTTTCTCAAACAACTAACAGTAGCCCTTTTATATAACTACACAGGAAGATGTCACTTCCTGGATTTTAGGCAGGAAAAAAAACATTAAAGCTTCCTAAAGAAACACTTCTGTTTCCTCCACAAAGAAGACATGGCTGCCATCCTCTGTGTAGCATTCAATGGTTAGGTGTTTCCTTTGGCCACAAATATGCTTTAGCACGAAGATCTTCACATTACCCATTACAACAGTTCTGCTTTAACCTTGTCTTATTTCCTGCAGGTTCTTCTTTGGTTAGCAGATAAGTAGTCTTACAATTACGCATTAAAAGCAACCAAAATATGTCTCTTCTCTTCATCTGTTGACAAAGGTCATACTGAATCAAAAAGCCATACACATTTTTAACTGTGCACAATGCACACAAGTGTGTATATAAATACACTCACCGGCCACTTTATTACACCTTGCTAGTACCGGGTTGGACCCACTTTTGCCTACAGAACTGCCCTAATCCTTTGTGGCATAGATTCAACAAGGTACTGGAAACATTCCCCAGAGAGTCTGGGCCATATTGACATGATGACATATTGACATACGCAGTAGCTGCAGATTTGTTGGCTGCACATCCATGATGCGAATCTCCCGTTCCACCACATCCCAAAGGTGCTCTATTGGATTGAGATCTGGTGACTTTGGAGGATCTGGTGACATTTGAGTACAGTGACCCCATTGTCGTGTTAAAGAGACCATGAGATGAGATGATGCACGCTTTATGACATAGCGCCTTATCCTGCTGGAAGTAGCCATCAGAAGATGGGTACACTGTGGTCATAAAGGGATGGACATGGTCAGCAACAATACTCAGGTAGGCTGTGGCGTTGACACGATGCTCAGTTGGTACTAATGGGCCTAATGGGAAAATATCCCCCACACCACAACCACAACCACCACCAGCCTGAACCGTTGATAGAAGGCAGGATGGATCCATGCTGTCATGTTGTTGATGCCAAATTCTGACCCTACCATCCGAATGTCGCAGCAGAAATTGAGATACATTGATTGCATCTCAATTGATGCATTTGCGCCCACAGAACTGCCGCTCACTGGATGTTTTCTCTTTTTCGAACCATTCTCTGTAAACCCTATTTGTGTGTGCAAATCCCAGTAGATCAGCAGTTTCTGAAATACTCAGACAAGCCTTTCTGGAACCAACAACCATGCAATGTTCAAAGTCACTTTTCTTCCCCATTCTGATGCTCGGTTTGAACTGCAGCAGATCATCTCGTCCATGTCTACATACCTAAATGCATTGAATTGCTGCCATGTGATTGGCTGATTCGACATTTGCGTTAATGAGCAGTTGGACAGGTGTACCTAATAAAGTGGCCGGTGAGTGTATATTGTGGTGGAGAGCAGCTCCATCACACAGCTCAACAATCACAAGCCAAACACACAGATGGGAGAAGAGGGGAAAGGCTGTGTGATCTCCATACTAGGGTCTGAGAGATCAGAGAAGAACTGCCCCAAAGGCCGAGAGATCAGAGGAGAACTGCCCCAAAGGCCGAGAGATCAGAGAAGAACTGCCCCAAAGGCTGAGACATCAGAGAAGAACTGCCCTAAAGGCAGAGACATCCGAGAAGAACTGCCCTAAAGGCTGAGAGATCAGAGAAGAATGGCTGAACCAGGAAGAGCACTGGAAACACAGCTCTGCTGTCCCCTTGGAAACCAAGTCCAATGGAGCACGACGGCAAAACATAAATACTCAAAGCAGTAAACAGAGAAGCCATTCCTTGCCATCTTCCTGTCTCTCCATCAACCCATCTCTCTCTCCCTCCTTCTCTCACCCTCTCTCTCCCCAGATGCCCTGGGGTGATCTCATTTCTGCAGTGACTGCCTACTCTGTGCCTGTCTGATGTAATATTCTTAAACTAAAGGAGAAGCCAGGGGCCATCTCCCTCTCTCCCTCTCTCTCTCCCTACCTCCCTCGTCTGCTCTCTTCCTCTTTGCGTCCCTCTCTCTCCCCTTCTGTTCTGGCTCTCTGTTTTGTCTTCCCTCTCTCCAGAGACGTAAGCAGCACCTGGTGCCTACAGTCTTCAGCATGTCTCCGTCTACCAGGCACATGGGTGGTGGCATCTCAGCCTGGGCACCTGGTGCCTACAGTCTTCAGCATGTCTCCGTCTACCAGGCACATGGGTGGTGGCAGCCTGGGCACCTGGTGCAGTCTTCAGCATGTCTGTCTACCAGGCACCATCTCATGTCAGTCTTCAGCATGTCTCCGTCTACCAGGCACATGGGTGGTGGCATCTCAGCCTGGGCACCTGGTGCCTACAGTCTTCAGCATGTCTCCGTCTACCAGTCACATGGGTGGTGGCATCTCAGCTTCAGCATGTCTCCGTCTACCAGTCACATGGGTGGTGGCATCTCAGCCTGGGCACCTGGTGCCTACAGTCTTCAGCATGTCTCCGTCTACCAGGCACATGGGTGGTGGCATCTCAGCCTGGGCACCTGGTGCCTACAGTCTTCAGCATGTCTCAGTCTGGGCACCTGGTGCCTACCAGTCACATACCAGGGTGGTGGCATCTCAGCCTGGGCACCAGTCACATGGGTGGTGGCATCTGGGCACCATGCATCTCCGTCTACCAGGCACATGGGTGGTGGCATCTCAGCCTGGCACCAGACACTCACTAACCACCTGGCGCAGAGCCAACGCACTCGTCTGAGATATCAATACTGAAACAACACACACACACTCTGCATGTCTGTCTGTCCAACTGCCTGTCCCTTCCTGTCTCCCCCTCTCTCTCTCTCACACACACACTGTAGTTACTCAGAGCAGGGTTCAGTTACAAGTATTTTTCAGAGAAGTGAATGCAAATGCAGGCAGAGAGAAAGAAAGAGGGAAGGAGAGGGAGAGGGAGAGAGCGTCTGGAGCCTGAACTAATGGATCTCAGAGGTTGTCTGAGCTGCTTCTATCTGAGCTGCTTCTGTCTGAGCTGCTTCTATCTGAGCTGCTTCTATCTGAGCTGCAGTCTGATCTCCTACTCATCATTGCCAGTGGAAGCAGTTCTGGCAAAGCAGATATGAAAAACAGACCAAGCAGAGCATATGTAATATGTAATATGTAATATGTATTCTGCTGATCAGAGCCATTGTGTTTTGGTGCTAATCTAGACTATTGTTGAACTGCAGGTAATTCGCATGAGCAGCTGTGAACTCTGACTGGTCTCTACAGGGAGCAGGTCTAGCATAACCCACACGTCTCCAAATCTGGTAATTGCCTGTCCCAGCACTGGCAACGATCTGCTATCGCATAGTGATAATCTGCTATACTCCACAACACCCCACTACAGCCTGAAACACAGTACGTGTGATCTACTACACCCCACTACAGCCTGAAACCCTGAAACACAGTACGTGTGATCTACTACACCCCACTACACCCTGAAACACAGTACGTGTGATCTACTACACCCCACTACAGCCTGAAACACAGTACGTGTGATCTACTACACCCCACTACAGCCTGAAACACAGTACGTGTGATCTACTACACCCCACTACAGCCTGAAACACAGTACGTGTGATCTACTACACCCCACTACAGTCTAGAACACAGCATAGTGATCTACTATATGCCACTACTGGCTGAAACACAGCATAGTGATCTACTACACCCCACTACAGCCTGAAACCCTGAAACACAGTACGTGTGATCTACACCCCACTACAGCCTGAAACCCTGAAACACAGTACGTGTGATCTACTACACCCCACTACACCCTGAAACACAGTACGTGTGATCTACTACACCCCACTACAGCCTGAAACACAGTACGTGTGATCTACTACACCCACTACAGCCTGAAACACAGTACGTGTGATCTACTACACCCCACTACAGCCTGAAACACAGTACGTGTGATCTACTACACCCCACTACAGCCTGAAACACAGTACGTGTGATCTACTACACCCCACTACAGCCTGAAACACAGTAGGGTTGTTCTACTACACCCCACTACAGTCTAGAACACAGCATAGTGATCTACTATATGCCACTACTGGCTGAAACACAGCATAGTGATCTACTACACCCCACTACAGCCTGAAACCCTGAAACACAGTACGTGTGATCTACACCCCACTACAGCCTGAAACCCTGAAACACAGTACGTGTGATCTACTACACCCCACTACAGCCTGAAACACAGTATGCGTGATCTACTACACCCCACTACAGTCTAGAACACAGCATAGTGATCTACTATATGCCACTACTGGCTGAAACACAGCATGTGTGATCTACTACACCCCACTACAGCCTGAAACACAGCAGAGATCTACTGAACTCCAAATAAACAGGAGAGTCATGCAACACTCCAATCCTTTATTCTTTATTATACTCTCAACAACAAATGAAACAAACAAAGTTAAAACATAATCCAATGCGATCTCTTGCTGTCAGTTGACATCCAATAGAAAAGACACATGAGCTTTAAATGGCGCAGGCGCGAATTTTCCAGCATGACGTTTCATCAAAGACAGCAGTACACCACCGGTAGGTCATCTCTCTCTCTCTCTCTCTCTCTCTCTCTCATTGAAGCTGCTCTTTTTTAAATATGCCTTCTGCTGGTTTTAGTCCTCTGTCTGTATGTAAATCCATAGCTTGGTTTGAGCTAAATGCTCGTTGCTGTAGATCGCTTTAATCCCACGTTGTTTGGGCAGTGTCTGAGCAGCGTTTGTATCGACCTGTCTCATGTTAACAGTTGAATCATGGGAAATGTAGTTTGATTTACTTCTTGTTTATAGTGCTTGGTGCTACTGGGTAATGTAGTTAACTACTTCATTTACTAAATTTTACATGGTTTACTTATTTATGGCATTGTGCTTTTGGTTAAATGTGGTTAAAAATTTGTGGGTTTACTTTAGTGGCATTGGCCTCTGCAGGTTTATGACCTAAACTGTGGAAAGATAACTAAAGAGTGGAATTCTTGAAATCCTAAAAAAATGGACTTAAGTGTGAAACTCTGAACCAAAAGAAATAAACAAACCACAGAGTTATTTCCGTGTTGGCTGCTGTCATTGGTGCCCTTTCAGTGGGTAAACCGAACACTGGGGATCAGGTGGTTACCATTAAAGCAGAACACAAGTCTTGTTTGTAAGGGTGCGTTACATAGTTCCACATCTGTCAGCTTGGCCCTCCTTCTGAACCCCACCCGCTCCGCCCCCACCTTCCTGTGCATTACAGATGGGTGTTACAGCCATTTATTCAAATATCAATCGGAAACACAATGTCAAAAGGCTGAACACCTGACAGGATTATCAATGCCACATTCAGTCAAAAAAAAACACACAAAGCTTGCAGTGGCCTGGAGAATGCTGGGAATGTGGTTGCTACGCAACACACACGATCAAACAGAGAGGCCACTGTAGGCCTTACACTGTAAACAATAACGCCAAAGGTGCTACCAGCACCTGAGCAAAGGGACCAGGAACTGCCCCAAAGCCAACAGACGGAGATCCGCCGTCCGTGTACCCACGACTTTAGGGCTGTTTCTGAAAAACCACTACACCCTCCACTCTGGCTACCCAGCATCCCCGTGGTCCACGCCACCCTCCACAGCCAATGGGGAATTTCCTAAGAGAGGTGTAGAATCCATCCACCCTGACATCCACCCCACAGCTCCATATCTACATGTGCCATGTGCAAAATCTGATCGGACTAAACAATGAAATAGCTGAATTATTAAACAAATGTACAAACAAATGTGAATTCATATTCAAGGAGCGATGTAGGTGTTACTGTGCGTGTTCATACACAGCAGCCCGGGCCAATGAGAAAACCATCGGCATTCTGTACAGATGTCATTACCATACCTGCTGTGGACCGTTGTGCTTCTCTTGAATGTGTAGACAAGGAGAAAAGCAGAGAGAGAGAGAAAGAGAGAGAGAAACCTCTACAGGACAGTTGAGGAAGAGATGCACTTCATTACTATGAAAACTTAAATATACAATTAAATATACAAAATCTAATTTCAATGATATGACCCAACATGACAAACTACAGATCCTTCTAGGAATAGCAACAAAATATGTAGCAACGTGTCACTTCCTGAAAGACAGTCGGTGACAATGTCCTGGTTCCTCCGCCTGTTCCTCCTGACCTGTGTGCTAACAGCGGACCTCACACACATCTGGCCTCACACAGCACATCTTGTTTTAAGCCTGAAACACTGACACTGCGCTCAGATCAGCCCTGCCACATCTGTCTAGAGCTGCACCTGCCATGCCCTCTTCATCTCTCCATCTCTCACTCCATCTCTCTCTCTCTCCCTCTCTCTCTAGACCAGCTGTTCAGATACAGTCAGGGTCAGTGAGACAGTCAGGGTCAGTGAGACAGACAGTCAGGTTCAGTGGGACAGTCAGGGTCAGTGAGACAGTCAGGTTCAGTGGGCTGATCTCATTCTGATGGATGGTTTCCTGTCTGTCTCTCTCAGGGTGGCCGTATTTCACCAAACAGAGTAGGAAACCTGAGCACACTTACACCTGTAGATGTATGTAAACCCACCCACACACACACACACACACACACACACACCATGGACAGCATAATTTATAAATGCACTCATTCTATGTATATACCGTACATAAACTGACACACATAAGCTTATGTTTCTACACACACACACACACCTCTCTGAGCCTGACATGCTATAGCCACACGGTGCCTCGTCCAAACCACACACACTAACAAACAGCCTGTTGTGGCCAGTCTCCCCAGTGAGGGACATGGTTGGTTATTCTGGGCAGGCACAGACGGGTCTGCAGCAGACGCTACAGCCGTGTCAGGAAACCGCCTGTAATGTAAAATGCTGGTCTCTCTCTGCTCTCTGGCTGCTCAGCTAGTGTGTATTCCAGATGCAAATCAAACAGATTTCCAAAGGCCTCTCCCTCCATGATGAACAGAGCACACTTCATGCATAAAATGTACGTATCCCGTTACACTGCCTTGGACATCCACTGGACAATGTGATCAATCTTCATGCGCGAATATTATATCATTTCGATCCAAAGGATCCATTCCAGTGCTCCCGGACACACCGCCGGCTCACGTGATCGATCGGGGTTCCAGCACACCTGAGGCAGACAGCCGCAACTCAAAGGCAGCCCAGATGCCCCGCTGTAAATCAGCCTGGGGTAAATGCCCCGAGGACATCCAGACAGCCACGGTGCTGCTCTGGACCTGGCGGGACCCTCATGGGCCATTCCTAAAGCACAGGTAGGCTGCAAGCACTGGGAGTGTGTGGGCTAGAGGCGGGGCTATGGTTATGGGGGCGTGTTCTGGGCGGAGCTGGGGCCCAACAATGGCAAAACACAACACAAAGCTTCTTGGTGATGGAGGGAATGAATGGCCTCTGGACCCCACACCCATTTGCACCACATTTCACACATCTGTGTACAGGACTATGGTTCTGAACCAAGCCACCAGCCAAAAGGCCCAGACTAGCAAGGGTTCGGGCCTGGGTCTGGCCCCTTTAAACCAGTACGAGAATGTTGGTTAACATCCGTTAAGGGATTTTTTCCTGTGGGAAAGATTTTTACTGTGTCTCCCAGTTTTCTTTAGCTTTTTAAGAAACTTTCACCACCTCCTCTGCAAGATGCGCTTTGTAGATGGAGCAAACAAGGCCGAGCAAACATTAACGTTGGAGAAGTTGCAGCGTTTGTGGTGTTGCTTTTTGTGGTGGTCACGTGTCACAGGCTTTCTGAAGGTGCCTTAAGCATAAACACTGACCATCACATCTCACAGGCTTTCTGAAGGTGCCTTAAGCATAAACACTGACCATCACATCTCACAGGCTTTCTGGGGCTCAGACGGATATCTGTGGGTCTTGAAGCGGTAAAACAGAAATAGCATCCTAACCAAAATGTGCTCGGTCGACAATCAGTCGCTCTCTAAGTGTAAACAGCCGTCTCAGGAACTGCACACAACGAGAGGAAACTCTCATTGAGCCATCCACAGCTTACACACACCACACACACACACACATACACACAAGTACAAACTAACAAACAACATGACCTCAGGTAGAAATAGACACAGTTGTCGTTAATTGACCCACTTGGTTAGACGTGTGGGATGTGTGTAAATATGTGTGTGTTTGGTGTGCGTTACACTCCAGAGGCTGATCGAGACCAGGAGAATCGTGGGTAAGCTGACAAAGTCATGGCTAGACTCTTCCCTTATAAACAGGTCTGCTGACTCTGTTACACACCTGTTAGGAACCATCACACACTTGCCCTTCTCACACACACACACACACACTTACCAGCAAGACACTAAGAAGCCCTGAAAGACACAAGACAGATGTTCCACGCTGATTTTTAAAAGAACAGCTAGTCCAAACATGGAGCTTCCTAATGGTTTTGCTGTCCTGACTAAGCACTAACACACCACACGCCAGGGCACTTGAGCGGAGTAAACACCGTCTCTACTGCCTCCAGCCTTCAGAGGGAGAGCCAAATCGAACCCCATTAGAACTACACCTGAGACGATGCTCCCAGGCTGATGGACGTTTACCCACGAGGCCCATATTAATCGAGGGCTTCACATCACACAGATCCAGTGTCGGCTCGCCTGTCCATTGCATTCAGAAAGGTCAGAAAGTAAACGAACTACAAACTGTAAACGACAAGCTGGAGGCTCAGAGTGAAGCTTCTCGCATTCTTCTGTGTGGCATGCAGGGTGTTGATGGCTCAGTTTTACTGAGAAAACAAACACAATGGTGTTACCTCACTGGACGACAAAGACAATTGGAATATGTATGTATGTGTAAATGTGTGTGTGTGAGCTGTATTTCTACCCTACTACTTTAACCTGGCTAAGGAGCTTTTGAAGTAATTGTACTACACAACCCTCAGAATCTCCAACAGACAAAGCTGACCAACACCAGCACCTCCACCAGCACCTCCACCAGTGCCCACTTCCATAAGCCGTAGATATCACCAACATTCATTTCCTGAATAACCTTTTATGTTTAAACGTATTCTGATTTACACTTTATGTTGGCTGAATTCAGTTTCATATTCAACTTTATTTGCCTGCATTTGCTGAATGTTAATACACACATAAATCTGTCCTCTGCCCTCCTGTGCTATTTGCTAATGGTTACAGCAGTGCTGACAAAAATAGACCAGAACCCAAATCTATGCTGGGTTGACAGAGTGGAGGTGGCAGCATCAGTGCTGGCGTGCAAGGTCGTAATTGTAAAACAATGGGCTACATAATGAGGTGAGCAGGCAGGAGGCGGGACTTTTATAGACATAGAGCATTATGAGGTCATAAAGAACTTTTCCCCCCATAATATCACTGCTCTGGCTTACCTTCCATCAAATTTGTTAACGTGCCATCAAAACAGAACAAAGATGTATGGCAGATGTAAGTGTAGAAACACCTCTTCATGGGCTAGGAAACTTTCCTTCTCCCTACATCTCTATACCTCCTTATCAGGCAGAAACCTGGGCAAGAACCACACATGGGCCACTGTAGACAAGCTGCTGGAGATGTTAGCAAATGTTCAGAGAGGTGGGAGAGGGCCCCTGGCCAGCTGCTGCTACAAAATGCACCTACTGCTGAAAGACCAAAATCTCCTGTTTGGAGCCGTCATCTTCGATCCTGGCTTTGATTACAAACAGTAAACATTAGCAGGGTTTTGCTAACATTTAAGTTCCCATCAAAAAGCACAAGCATGTTTGAACCACTCATTAGCGCTTATTGGGTCCGATAAAGTAAACGGTTTAAATTCTTGGCCACTGATAAGAAGGCCCATTAAATATAAAAGAAACCATTCTGCTCCTCCAGCATGATTCAAGGGACTTTTTCATTGACATTTTTCTATATGAGAACACCAAGGATTGCGAGTTAACTAAGAGAAGAGCAATAAAGCAAAGATCAAATCCAACCTGTGAAATGAATGAGGCCTTTCTGTGCTTGAAGAAAACAGCTAAGTGCCGTAAAGAAGAACCGTAAAAAAAACCTGGCACTGTTTTCACCAGCATAAACGAATATTTAACAGCGTTACCCCTCCAAATAAACAGAGCAGCGGCTACCACTGTTAAGCTACCCAGCTGTCTGAGAAGGGGGGTGTGAGAGAGAGAGAGAGAGAGAGAGAGAGAGAGAGGAGAAGGAGAGTTATAAACATAAGCTCCAATTCCAGTCTCAACAAAATAGCTGGCGAGAGTGTGTGTGCTGGCAGGCACAGTGTAATTAGATGGAAAGAAAGAAGGGTTTTTTTTTACACTCCACCATATCCATGGCCGAGTGGAGTCTGTGCTGCTGAAATATCAGAGTTGAGATCTTGCTTATTTTCACATAAACAGTTCAGTGACAGGGAGCGCAAACCTGCACAATCTCTCCCTCACCCAGGCAAAATCCTTCAGCTTCACTCTGACATCTTCTACACTTTCACTTTTTCTTTCCCTCTCTCTCTACACTTCTGTTTCTTCCTGTACTCTTCTTTCTCTCTTTTAGCAAACTCAACCATTGCTCTAGCCGTCTTTCCTTCTGCCGAGCAGACGCCTCCCTCCCTCCCTCCTCTCTCTCTCTCTCCCTCCCTCCCTCCCTCCCTCCCTCTCTCTCTCTCTCTCTCTCCCTCCCTCCCTCCCTCCCTCCTCTCCCTCTCCCTCCCTCCCCTCTCTCCCTCTCCCTCCCTCCCTCTCTCTCTCTCTCTCTCTCTCTCTCTCCCTCCCTCTCTCAGTCTCCTAATGAACTCAGTGAACTGAAGCAGAGCTCCTACTCACCTACTCCAGTGAATTCAAACATACAGGTTTCAGAATATTTTTTCCATTTGCCCTTCATGGAAGTGGCTCTGCATGTTAATGGAGCAAACGCACTACGTGGTCATACATGCATTCATATGTGTATGACCATTTACATAATCAAGAATTGTGTATCACTCACTCATTGTTTACTTACACACATCTTTCTTTTTTGCATAGCTTCACACAAAAGACAAACAACACACAAGACGTGTGCAAACGACACGAAATATTGTATTCCCACACAACAGCCTACACGGGATAACAACTAAAATTAAAATGTAAACGTTTCTCTCACCTGAACCTTCAAACAAAGGGTAAACACCATCCCTCAATCCCATTCTCAGACTCCGCCCCCTGTGCTATAGCCACACCTCAATCCCAACCCCCCCCAACTACAACCATTCTTTGACTCTACCCACTGTACCATGACCTTTACTACCGTGTGTGCCACCCCCTTCCAGCAGTCACTGCGAAGACTTTATTAGTAAAATTGCTCTCTCCCCCAAAAATGTCTCCCTTCCTGTATAATAACACAATATCTGTGTTGTGTCTGTTGCACTTGCTCCGTTTAGCCAGATCAAACCCCCATTCTCATCTGCAGGTGGCACAACAGTTAAGGTAGGGGGAGGGTTCCATAATTACATGGGTGTTGCCTGGATCTGCCTGCCACTTCAAACACTTCCAACTCCAGCGTCCACTGAGTGATGGTTGGTTGGGAGACCCAGGTGTGTATTGAGAGGATATGAGATGGAACACACAAACAGAGACATACACACACACACAGGCACACGCGTATACAGATTGTCGTAAGCTGCAACTAATCTTAACCCAAGCAGAATCTGAGCACATGTTTAAAGCCTGTAGCTCCATTGGCTGTCAAAAAAAAAAGTATTCACACACACACGCACATAAATACACGCATACACACAATCGCATACATACTTAAACATACATACACACACAAAGCCCCTTAAGACTGCAGTCAAAACATAGCACTGAGGAAATACAAGAAACTTTATTAAACTGACTTCTCTATTATAAGGGACCCAAAGTCCCCATTTGAAACCTCACAATAGGGGGCTTTTTGAACATTTTTGTTTTGTTTTTTTGTTCCAGACACAGAGGTGGATAATGTACACTTAACATAACATAAGTAACCTCCACTTCAACCCTATAAAGGCTGTCAATCAATCAGGCAAGCAAGCAAACAAGCAAGCAAGCGGTCATCACAACATTACCTTGGAAAGTTTGCAAACTATGCCCTACACAAACATTTGTTAAGGCTGATCGGGGTAGGTGATGTATCAATTTCCTGTTTACACTGTGCACTTACAGTAAATAACGACGCACTAAAATGGAATGAGCCGGCTGCGGTATGAATGCGTGCAGTACAGACTCACATTTACTGTGACGCATAGTGTGAGCGTGCAGTTCCAAAGTGTGAGAGAGTTCATCTCTTGCACAATGACACAGAGCTTCAGAATCACTGAATAAATATTAAATAATATAAAACCATCAGTGATGACTCACAAAGTGGCGGACAAGCGCAGATGGAGCTGTTGGACTAAATCATCCAGTCTGTTCCTACAGAAACCCATGAGGTCATATTTTACTGTTTTTGGCCTTTTGAAGATCACATTTTTTGTGTCCGGTCTGAGGACTTCGATTACAGTGTTGAAGCAAAAGATTTTACATTATTGTACAAGCACACTTAAAACAGGGCATGGTGGTTGGTGGATAATGTACTTAGCTTTCACCTGACCAATCAGAAAGTGTGTTTTGAACAGGTGTGCCTGCTCTGGCTGGACTGGACCCACGTCCCAACACCCCCACCCGAGCGTAATCCACTTCTGCACTGGAGAACAGGGGTGGGTTTCCCCTAAATGTTTCAGGACAAAGATCATCTCAAGATGGAGCACAAGGCATGTTGAATTACCCCCATTACCCCTATTACCCCTAAATTACAAACACTTGGAGTAAAAACATGCGGGTGAAATTTTTCAGAGCACTTATTCTGGGCTCCCGGGTGGTGTAATTTGCTAATAAGGTTGTGTCTTTCCACTGAAACCTGAGTTTGTTTCCTTGTGCCTGGTCTGGTCTGGGTGGGGGTTGGAGAACAAAAAGAAAGAAAAAACTATTACAATGCATTTGAATCCTGGAACATCAGTACATCAGCATCAGATGTTCCTTAATTCTCTAAGCATGGCCTCTGCAGAATTACTTAAATCTTCTTAAACCACAGTTTTACAAAGTTGGTCTATATGAAAGTCTCGATTCTTTTCTGAAACCTACATTTTAAATATTATATATTTGGAGTATCCCCAGTTCTCCCTTCCTCAGGGTCAAAGGCTAGTGGGCAAAGGTTAAGTAAATGTATGGTAGGAGTTAAATTGCATCATCGCCAGGTGGACGGACTTGGTGACATGACACGTTACTCCCCTGGGTTCAATCTGCAAATCCCTGAGGAGGTCTGTTAAGTTCTGCATAGACGTTGAGAAGGAAGGTGCTACTGGAAGCAGGATGGGCATCAGACGCAGGTTGAGTCAACAGCAGCCGTGACAAACCATTCGAGATTAAACTTGAACTTAATAGGAAATTTCGGCACATTTGGTTCTTTACAGTCTTGATCGTTGTGTACGCAAAGTGATTAGCATGAAGCAAAAAACGGTAACGCGCTTTCTCCGAGATATACCTCGGCCCACTTCAAGACTTGTGGAGCCACGGAGAGACGCCCACCCCCTACATCCGCAAAATTAAATTGAGTGGAAAAAGCAGACCAGTTTTCGAGGACACAGATCTGGGAGCAATTACCTCTCACAAATTCGCCCTTGTAGAGGACACACGTCAGATACTTCGTATGTTAGTTTTTCAGCTGTCATTCAATACCGCCAGCTCGCTATGCCGCTCCAAACTGTTCTTGGAAGCGAAACGGAGGTGATTCTGAGGCTTCCTACGGTCGTGTGGCCCCGCGCTTGCGTGAAAAGTGAGATTACGGTAGAACGGCCGCGGCGGCTCGGAGCAGCTCCGACAGGGTGAAGGGCGTCCGGCCCATCCAACGTAACGGCGAAACTCCCCACCGTCTGCTGGCGCTGACAGTCCAAACAAATCCCATGTCAGCCGCGGGACTCCAACTCAAGACCCAATAATAAAGATTCCTGAAGGGGGTCTCGACAGTAACCGTGACGACCCTAATAAAGACGACGTTTGGGATAAACAAATGGTAATGGAGAAAAATTAGGTCGACATCAGCCATCAGATTGTCAATGAGCCAGGAATCACCAGGCAATGCGAGTCCAAGTCAAAACCCTCCTGTCAGTCACAACTCCCACCAGTATGTATTTTTGCTTAGACAGACCCTGGCTGAGAGGTTAGTGCGTGTCTGACTAGCAGGGAGGAAAGGAATGGGCAAAGACCACTAAAAGTCACTCTGACACCAACCAGACCCACACATCAACATCCAGCCATTGCGAAACACAGCGACAGTGCCGAGAAAAACGAGGAGGAATTTCACACCTCCAAAACACACCTGTCACAATGACAGAAACCATGGCGTCCGCTCAGAGCCACTCGCCTGTGTAGTTACACCGACTCAAATAATTACGTTACACACCGTCAGCTCTGGGGCTCTTGCCAAGGTAGTGAACATCTTGCAATAAACTAATAGCCATATAACTGGGCACCTTATCTAAGGTTCCATATGCAAACAACACACCCATTAATTGTTGTCACTCATCTCCCATAAATGCAACATCAAAGAGACTAACATCGAAAAGACTGCTAAGCTTATGGCCCAGGAGCCAATACTGCACTGTTCAGGACTCTCTCTGCTTTTTATACCTGTTTATATCCACAAATCACGGAAAGACAAAAATACCTGTAAAAAGCCGAAGATTAATGACCCCGCCTCTGATAGCTACAAACTAGTTGAAGATTACTGACCCCGCCTCTGATAACTACAAACTAGTTGAAGATTACTGACCCCGCCTCTGATAGCTACAAACTAGTTGAAGATTACTGACCCCGCCTCTGATAACTACAAACTAGTTGAAGATTACTGACCCCGCCTCTGATAACTACAAACTAGTTGAAGATTACTGACCCCGCCTCTGATAACTACAAACTAGTTGAAGATTACTGACCCCGCCTCTGATAGCTACAAGCTAGTTGATATTGTCTCTTGGGATTTTACATCAATTTTTAATTTCAGATTGGCTAACATCCGAACTAAGTATCTACCTAGTGAGCTCACGACTTGACAGAACGACATGACAGAAATTTTATTTTAAAAAGTCTTAGTTAAAACATTCCATTATATTGCCAAGTGCACGGTCAAAAGCTGTTTTGCTTCCAACAATTATTTTCAGACTCTGACTCACCAAACTCACGAGCATTACCAGCAGTTATGCTCAAACAAACATAAATGACATGCAGGAAAACGTGCAGGTACAATGCAAATCACCTACAACAAAATTAACTTCTCCTGACTCCTTATTAACTCTTACACTAACACATCAAACTAGCTCTTTTCATGAAATGTTAAGTAAAATTGAAAGGTTTCATTTGTTGCTTTGATGTAAACCATCCTGATTTTATAACGTTTTTGTCGCAAACACCTGCATCTTGTTACAGCATAAATCTCTTGTTAATGGGCCGTTTGTTAACGGGCTGTAACTCACCAAGCTTAATTCACCCACTAATAGCCAAGCCCTTTGACCTTTCAAAGAGGAGCACCAATCTTGCAGTTCAGAGCCTTCTCGGGAGGCCTGTGTTATAGAGCAGTGTAACTCAAGGGACTCACTGGTGCTGGAAGGGCAGAGGTCCAGTGGGGGCAGACTTCATGGTCAGGGTCATGTGAGGGTTGTTGCTACTGGAGAGAGGAAGTGGGCCCTGAGCAGGGCCTTCTGGGAGCACGTGTTGGGGAATAGGTCGCTGGGGTACCATGTTATGTCCATTGGTGTGACCATTCACAGGGCCGGTTGGGTTAGAGGACGGGGGCAGAGTGGTCTGCTCACAGGATTTGCCTTTAGAGCCCGGCTTGCAAACACACATCTGCGGCCGCAGACACATGCCTCCGTTCTGGCACTTGGGAAGGCAGTTGGCTGGAACAGAAGGAACAGAGGGAATGGTCAGGTGATCCACTCGAGCAGGTACACACATTAGCACGTCTGCAGTACAAACCTCTACAGAATATGAGGCAGAGAATAGAAAGCATGATGGCAACACTGGACACCGATACAGAACTGAATCAGATACAAAACTGAATCAGATACAAAACTGATCCAGATACCGAACTGATTTCAAGGCTCAGGGTTCTTATACAGCTCATATATTTCAGAACCTTAACCTGATATGTGAGCGTGTCTGACTGCTTCTCAGTAGGTGTTTCTGATTCTAGTATAGAATGTAACTCCATAAAAAACAACCGTAATTTAACTGAGACAGTAATAGTTACTTCTTCAATTGATTGACTCAGGCTGTGTTCATTGCCACAAGCAAATGGGAGAGAAAATGTGTGTGTGTGTGTGTGTGTTTCTGCCGTGGCCACTACGAGCCGCTAGGCTAGGCAGGCTTTGTAGTTGAAAGATGACAGCCGTGTTTCTGCACCTCACTGCTGTAATTACAGGCTACTGCCCAGACTCCTGCAGAAACCTAATACCCCTCACACACACGCTTGCATGCACACACACACATTCAAACAAGACTGTACCAGTTTGCCTGCACACACATGTCCAGCTAAGAGTGCTGACTCACTGTGTGAGACTGGAAGCCATCAGTCCTGTTGTACTGGACAGCAGGAAGAGGAAGCAGAAGTCCACAGGGCCACACTGAGCTCTGGAGAACAGAGCCTACAGTACACCCATACAAACACCCACACCACAACACCCATACCAACACAACACTTAGACCTACACCACAACACTTACATCCACATTCATACCAACACCACAACTCACATCCACACCAACACCCAGTCTACAACACTCACACCAAGACTCACACCCATACCACAACACCCACACTAATACACCAACATTCATACACACACCAACACTCACAGCAATCCACACCCACACCATTACCATTTATCTATTTATTGTTTTTCACAGATTTCACATAAGCCACTGGGGTTTTAGCCACACTTATGCAACACACACACAGCAGTAGCAGTAACATCAAATATGACATCATTCTCCTATCCTAGCACACTGTAGTCTAGTTTTCATTGCAGCAGACACCACCCCCTTTCTCTTGCCCGGGGGTGGGGGGTGAGTTCCACACTCTGTAAATAGTTTCCCTCATTTTACTCGTTCTTGCACCGTGCACCCCCACCTCCAGTACTGTACCTCACACACTAGGAGAAGGGGCTCACAGCCTGGGACGGATACAACACAAGACCACTGTTCAATCTCACACACACACACACACACACACCAACCCTGAACAAGAGGGAGCCACAAGCTCACAAGCACCTTTCCAGAGTGACGCACAGCTTAGCAGAAGCACCTCTGCATGATGCAGACGCAGCAGAGCGTTTCAGCAAAAGTGACCGCTGAAGAACGCGTGAAGAACGCTGAATAAGTATGTGTGAAGAACGCTGAAGAACATTGAAGGACATGTGAAGAACACTGAAGAACGCGTGAAGAACGCTGAATAAGTATGTGTGAAGAACGCTGAAGAACATTGAAGGACATGTGAAGAACACTGAAGAACGTGTGAAGAACGCTGAAGAAGAACCTGTGAGGAACGCTTCAGAAGAATGTGTGAAGAACACTAAAGAAGGAAATGTGTATAACATTGAGGAACGCTGAAGGATGTTTGAATAAAGTTGAAGAATGTTGAAGATGGACGTGTGTAGAACGTTGAAGAATATGTGTAGAACGTTGAAGACCTTGTGCTCCTCTGCGTCCTGGCCTGCTCACAGAAGATCACCTCTGTGGAACAACCTGGCCTAGTTGTTCCTAGGATACACAACACGCAAAATTAGATAAAAACAATTAGACAACTAGTCAACAGCCAATTGTTTTTGCTGTTGCATCACTGCTGACCTGTCAGTTGAATCTAAAACAGGTTAAGACCCTAGAGGATGTAGAGTAAGCTACATACATTACAGCACTCACACCAGTGACTGGAATATGGATCATTAACTCCTACCTGCTCTCTCTCTCCCTCTCTCTCTCTCACACACACCAACTCATGGCCAACTCAAGGAGGTGAAAAACAGTCTTTCCACAGAGAGCAAGTTCAGGGTAGTAGAGTCTATATTGTATAACGCATATGTGAGCCATATGGCCAGCTCAAATGTTGCAGTAATAGAGATAGAGCATTGCGAGTTGCGCCATTAGTAAGATCGCCTGGAGATTTACACTTGGATAACAAGCCTGTTCAGCGCCACAGTGACGCTGTTGTCAGTGCTGTCCCACACTCCGTGTACGAACACACACTTCTCCCTTTCTTTCTCCGTCAGTATGCCCTGTCACCACTTATATTTATTCTCGGATCATCCAGATGTTTATACATCAGCCATAATCGTTGCCGAAACACTATAATCCATAAATTATCCTAAAGCACAGCATCCAGGAGAGCAGATGCGATGGTTCCGACAGTGTACTGGAGTAAAGACGCTTTCTGCTGCGCACGCAACTTCTCCTGTCACCCCCCCCCCCACCAAACAAAGGTCATCGCTAAATGTTAAGCCGCGCATCTATTCGAATTCCGCCCCCAACACCTTTCCATTTGCCATTGGGGTCCTATTCATCCACTGCGGTTACGGCGTTTTAAATGAGCGAGGGAAAGAGCGATTCAGAAAATGACACAGGAATCGAAAGAGAGAAGGCCCGAGAGTTAGTGAGAGCACGAAAACGGGACAAAGAGGGCGAGGCGAAGTGAAAGAGCCACGGTCTGCAGTGCTGACTCATCCGTCCGGCTACCCAGAGCGGCGCTGTTAATTCCGGCTTTATTAGCTCTTTTCGCACACGTCGATATTGAAATCTGTGTGAAAATTTGTTGCATCTCGCCGTTTATCCTCCTTAACAGCACGGAGCGCACACGCTCGACCGAGCACGCCAGAAAGCGCAGTCGATAAGACTGTTTTTCTCGTGCAGTATTTCAGGGCAGGTGGAGAGTCAATTAAAGGACGCAGCAGTCGACTGTTCACCGGGGTTTACACGGACAAAACGACCTCGGAGACCTCCGAGAACCCGCTGACACAAGCCAGTCAAAGACATAGCAACACAATAGCTGCACGAGCCTTTTGCGGTGGCATGAAGAAAGGGCGCTTTAGCCAGCACAAACTTCCTGATCACCATTGATCATCTACATATGGATAATGTACGGAGACGGGGAGGTAACACAATCGCATTTTGCAAGTGGCCAACAACGCGGTCACGTCGGTATATTTTTTAATTCACCGTCACCGTCATCAGTGTTGATATTCTAGACAATAAACCCAAACATCCCAGGTAGTTCATGTTCCAATGCTATGTTAGTGTTTAAGATCTGGGCGAGTTTAACAGGATACCGCAAGCAAAGGTAACGGGGATTTTCCCCTTAACGTTTTCCCCAATGAATAACCTTAAGTGAAATAGCGGGGACCAATGCCTCCTGTGGCAACAAGCACTAAAGCCCCTCTAAACAAGGAGTGAGTTGTCTCACTCCTGCAAACACATAGCCCCTCTAACATGGGCACTGACCCCCCCCCCCCCCCCCCCCCCAATTCTAGAACCCCCAAAATAATGGTCTACAACAGCCACTGACCTGAACCATGTTTCCTGCCTACTGCCTTCATGAATGACACACACACACACACACGTCTATATCTATAGGCTGTTCACACTGTATGCATACGTGTTTGCATACACCATATTGCACATAAATGTATATTAAAGCACCCTGCTAACACCTGTCCTTTGGTGAACGCCCAAGTGGTCAGTAAATAACACAAATGGACAGAGTCCAGGAACTGGCAGTCAAACTTCCCAGTACAACAGTAGTGCCAGGACTGGCACATTACAGCTTGTAATTGACTCTAAAAGGTATGACAGCCTATTAATTAAAGATATAGAGCCGTCAGTCTCCCCCACTGCACCTCATCTTGTTATCTCTCTTCCTCTCTCTCTCTCTCTCTCTATCTCTTCCTCTCTCTCTCCTAGCTAAGCTCTCATTTCCAGTTTGTCCTTCCTCCTCAATCATCCCTTGGAGAGAAAAGATAAGCGTTGACTCTGTAAACCATCTTCCCCTTACACAGGAATCACCATCATCACGTCTCCATGACGCCCCAGGCCCGTCCTGCACTAAGCCCTTTCACCTGTGCTCACTCCGGTGTTCCCTCGGCGACAGACCGCGACAGAAAGCTCCACCCCCCTCCCCTCCCCCACTCCTCCTCTGGCATTCACCTGTGCTCACTCCGGTGTTCCCTCGGCGACAGGCGACAGAAAGCTCCCCCCTCCCCCCCCCCTCCCCCACTCCTCCTCTGGCATGCGGCGCGCGCCACACTGAAATATTTTCGTGTTCTGTTTCCCCTGGCGCCGGTGCTGTGGGTCTGGGCCAGGCCCGGGGAGACGCACGGCAGGGTCGGCGCCCGGCAGCTCGAGAGCAGACGGCAAGGAGGCAGACGGACGGCCCGGGGGAGACTCTCCGCTCTGCGCACACACCTGGAGACGCTTCGTCCAAACCACCGCGCGTGCAGCATTGGATCAGGGCTGCAGGCCCGGCCAGGAAGAAGCAGGCCCGGCCAGGAAGAAGCGGGCTTTATCAGAACCGTGCACAGGTCTTTAGTAACACACATTATTCGTGATGGCCGCACTTAAAGTCTGCTCCCGTGGAAGCTCCTTGAAGTGTTTTAACTGCAGCAGTAATCCCTTCCTTTCTGTGCTGGAGGAGACTGCTGCATTGCCATCAGAAGGCTCCTGACCCAGTCGTCCGACTCGGTGTATTTGTTGTGAGGAGGGTCTCTTCCCTAGACCTCTGCCACACAATGCTTCTCTCTGTGGGGCTAACACATTCCCACAGACTCTCACGGGGACTCTCACGGAAAAATACGTCTCTGAATGCTTCAGACATACAATAATAAACAACAGAAGTAACAAACAGTAACAAACAATTAAATGAGCATAACAAACTCCTCCGTCACATGGCTCCTGTCTGTTGGCTCAGAGCCACAGCCCTCAGCAGAGAAGCCAAATCACATTAAGGCACATTTAGAAGTCCGAACACAGATTTCACCTGGTTCTGGTTCTGGACTACAAGATTTTCCCCCATCAAGAAAGCATCCAAAGCAAAGTTTCCAAGCCACCAATCAACAATAACAATAAGGATAATAATAATAATAGCATCTTTTGCACCTTTTATGCACAAATTGCAGTGAATAGAGCTTTATAATATATGTAAATAAGACAGTAAAACAACATTAATTAATTAAAAATGTGAATAACTGATACAAAACATAAAAATGAAATAAAAGCTAATATATAAACATAATGAATCTAAAATAAAGATTAAACATGAAATTAGAAATGTGTTCAAAGAGAAGCAAAACAAGGCAGGGTAAACAATTAAGAAAATGCTGATTCCAATAGAGATGACATGACTCGGTGAGCTACGACGCTAACGCTAACATGGCCTTATGCTTATTCCTGTTCCAATGCAGCACTTTCGGCTTGATAACGGTCTGGTGAGTTCAGACAGTTGCCGCGTTCACAAATGTGTGTTAGCAATGTGCTGTGGTCCCTGCGGGACTCGGGTTAGGGCACTTGAGGGATTCTGGTGTAACCTGTAATCTGCGTAGAACACAGCTAGTCAACCCGAGTCTCAACGAACAGCAGCACTGTGCAGCACTGTGTTTTTCCTGACTAATGTCATCAGTGATTTACCCTTCAATTTACCAATCCTTCAGTTGACTCTGGGGACACCGGGCAGTGTCGTGGTAGGGACACCGGGCAGTGTCGTGGTAGGGACACCGGGCAGTGTCGTGGTAGGGACACCGGGCAGTGTCGTGGTAGGGACACCGGGCAGTGTCGTGGTAGGGACACCGGGCAGTGTCGTGGTAGGGACACCGGGCAGTGTCGTGGTAGGGACACCGGGCAGTGTCGTGGTAGGGACACCGTGGTAGGGCAGTGTCGTGGTAGGGACACGTGGTAGGGGAGTGTGGTAGGGACACCGGGCAGTTTTAGGGACACATTGGTAGGGACACCGGGGAAGTGTCGTGGTTTTAACCCCATTAGAACAGTGCCCTGGTGTCAGTGCCCTGGTTATAAAGGCCCTTGACACTTGTGGTGAGTGACTGACTAGAATGTGATATTTTTTTTTTTTGCAACAAAATGGAGCAGCAGTGACACCTTTCCTACACATATGTGCATGCACACACACAGTCACGCACACACACACCTCTGCGAGCTCCAGGTGACTGACATCTGTGGATGAGTGACCTCTCATAGCACAGAGGACCCCACAACACACCACACCAGATGAAAATAGACTTTTTTCTACCAGCAACTGCCACTTTCTTGCGTTTAGGAGAAGTGTGTATTAGAGAGTCACAGCATTTGTGTGTGTGGGTGTGTCTCTGTGGGTGAGAGAGAGAGAGAGGGAGAGAGAGAGACTGAACGCACACCAAAAATCAAACTCTATTAAATATTTAGCAGGAGGATTTACGATCCGGCCCATCTTCCATGACAGGAACAGAGAGGTGCTGATCCCGAGAAGCTAATTGAGCAGAAGATATATGGAGATAGGTGAAGGCATTCCACAAAGGCTAGACCTGCCTACAACACAGAGCACCCATCACTCCTCCTCATGACCTACGGAATCGAGGACCAAATGTTAAGCCTTACGTGCTCAGCATGGTGTTATTAGCATAGTCGTTTGTTCAGTGCACCATCACCTGGTCAGGAAGCGCCGACGACCGAGCACAAAACTCAAAAAAAGATCAACAAGCAAGTAGATTTTGCTGGAATGATTATTCTTTCCTCCAAAGAACACAAGTAGATTCATTAATTAAGATGGACAAAAAGTGTAAAAACAACAAAACAAAAGACATGATGTCACAGACTTTTCCCAGAGTTTTTATGCCACTGCACACATTCTTTCCTGCCACATCTTCCATTAAAAACTTTCTCTAACGTTTCAGCACAGAATTTACGACCTCTCTGCCCCCTTGCTGGGTGGCTGGCTCTGGGATTTTGGCCCCAGACATCAAATCCACCAATCAAAGGCTCCTCCATTCAAAATAAAAAGGATGACTGAAGAAGGAATGAACACTGCTGTTGGCATTACAAAAGGGGTCTCACACCCACGTGAACAGGGGCTGTCTGGGTGGCACTGACCCAGTCTGACTCGCCCCTTCATCTCTCTTTATCCTGGCCTAAAACAAGAGGTCCCTCGCTCTCAGCTTAAAGGCAGGAGAAGCAAATGCCGCAATGCATAGTGGGTAATCAGAATTCGCCACTCCATGAGCTCATCGTACTGGAATGACGTCGGTGCTAGTTGCCGACGATGTGCAGATCCGATTCACAGACGCGTCGACAAACCTGAGAATGTTTAACTGCTGCCTCAGAGCGATTCACATAAACGGCTCTTCTGCGGGGGACAAGTGTCTGTTGAGCCTCATTTACTCATGAGCGTACAAATCACCCAAACAAATCGCTCCTCGATCTCAATGCAGAACAGGAGTCTTCAGGTCTCGTCCAGGGGCCCGACGGCCCCGGTCTAGCACCCCTGGGTCCGCTCATAAAACATTTAAATAGCTAACGAAGGAGATAAGGTGTACGCTACTGCAGAGGAGGAGGAGGAGGGGCAGTGGGTCTCCAGGTCTGGGGCTGAGAACCAGCACAACAGACACAAGGCTTCGCGATCCAGGAGTCAGAAACCGTTGGCTGGTTGTGTAAGAAACTCTTGTCTGGACTGAATTGTTTGCCTAATATGTCCAATCCACAAAAATGTCCATCTGATGTATGAGGTAAGCAGCTTAGAGAAGACATGTTCCTTCAGAATGCTCCAAGGGTCTAAAGCAGGACCCCTGGAAGGAGATCCCAGACAGAAAGGAATGACGTAGGAGAGATCGCAGACAAGATATCAATTACACACAAGGAGCAAAAACAGCCAAAAGCCATCTATTAAACCTATGTGTCAAAGGTCGGGAAGAAAAATGGCTATTAAAAGTAAGAGACAGATGGTGGTTGGTGGGGAAGAGGAGACGTGTAACGCCTGAGGCCCCGCCCCCTGGAGACCTCTGCTCACAGATCAGCCTGTCTCTTATATAACCTGCTGGCATGGCTTCAAGAGCCAATGAGGAAGCGATTCTCTCTCTCCCTCTCTCTCTCTCTCTCTCTCTCTCTCTCTCCCTCTGTCCCTCTCTCTCTCTCTCTCTCTCTCTCTCTCTCTCTCTCTCTCTCTCTCTCTCTCTCTCTCTCTCTCTCTCTCGACCCCCCCACCCCGGGGCTCTGACAGCAGTGATTTGGCCTGCAGGTGGGATGTGCAGCTGCCACTGTGGTTATTTATAAAAGCGCCCATCCAAACAGTGCCCGTACCCATAATCCTTTCATCCACACCGCCACAGCTCGCCGTATCCGCTTGGCCCCGGTACAAATGCTCGGCTCTGAAATCACACACTATATCAGTCACACTGTTACCTTTACAAGGTGTAGTTGGGATTATTAACAGGCAGTTAACTGTTCCAATCAGGAATATTGGGAATTTCCAAAAGAGAACCAGCAATGGTACCTAATTCCCTAACACAGAACACGATGAAGCTACAGCGCGTGCCTTTACAACATGGACACTGCTGTTGATGAAAGAGTCTGTGATGTTCCAGCACTTAAAGCTGACCTTGCTGACACTGAAGAGCTACACGCACCCACCTGCCTGATCATTGCTCTTTTTTGCTCGACATGACTTCTCTGCCCGAATCAAAGCACAAAACTAATAAAGCAGCAGAGGACTGGCCTTGCACGCTTCTGATCAGGCCACTCGTCCCGTTATGGCCCCCTTAGGGCAGATCGGAGCTGCTCTCTCTGGCCTCTGGACCTGTGTGGAGAGCCACAGCGCTGTAGCCTTCAGCGTCAGGCCAGGTCTGACATACCTGCCCCAACTAAGGAAGGTTTGAAGAGGCGGGTGCTGAGACGTGCTGAGCTGTGCAGTGCCGTGTGATCACGTCCAGACGTGAGGTCAAGGGCGGCGAAAGACAATTCAGTTCAGTTTAATGGGGGTTTATGTGCACAGGTTTTCTAACACTCAGGAGAGGGTGGGTGAAGACCCCAGATGAGCTTGGGAACAGTGCCAAGGAGACAAACCCCCACGAGACGGAATGAGGGGAAATACCACTGAGGGGGTCAAGACTCAACAGGGAACCCAACAAAACACTCTTTTTATGAGCATCTGTGCATGGTGGATAAATCAGTTTCATTTCGAGATCATCGAATTCTACAAAGAATAAGCAAGATAACCAGTAGGCACTAAAATCACTGTAAGCCCACGTGAGTAGAACTAGTCTTCAGAGCGTATGGTAGAACTGACACTTATCAGAGCAGCAGTACTGGTGTAGCTCAAACTCAACAGAGCAGCTCTATCAGTACTGGTGTAGCTCAAACTCAACAGAGCAGCTCTATCAGTACTGGTGTAGCTCAAACTCAACAGAGCAGCTCTATCAGTACTGGTGTAGCTCAAACTCAACAGAGCAGCTCTATCAGTACTGGTGTAGCTCATACTCAACAGAGCAGCTCTATCAGTACTGGTGTAGCTCATACTCAACAGAGCAGCTCTATCAGTACTGGTGTAGCTCATACTCAACAGAGCAGCTCTATCAGTACTGGTGTAGCTCAAACTCAACAGAGCAGCTCTATCAGTACTGGTGTAGCTCATACTCAAGCAGCAGTACTGATGGAGCTCTATCAGTACTGGTGTAGCTCATACTCAACAGAGCAGCTCTATCAGTACTGGTGTAGCTCATACTCAACAGAGCAGCTCTATCAGTACTGGTGTAGCTCATACTCAACAGAGCAGCTCTATCAGTACTGGTGTAGCTCATACTCAACAGAGCAGCTCTATCAGTACTGGTGTAGCTCAAACTCAACAGAGCAGCTCTATCAGTACAGGTGTAGCTCATACTCAACAGAGCAGCTCTATCAGTACTGGTGTAGCTCATACTCAACAGAGCAGCTCTATCAGTACTGGTGTAGCTCATACTCAACAGAGCAGCAGTACTGATGGAGCTCATACTCAACAGAGCAGCTCTATCAGTACTGGTGTAGCTCATACTCAACAGAGCAGCAGTACTGATGGAGCTCATACTCAACAGAGCAGTGGTACAGTAGAGCTGCTACTTGGGAGAACAGCAGTGAAGCAGATCTGAGCACTAGCGTAGAAGCGCGGTGATCCTGCGGCCTGACTCCATCCAATACAGCACTGCCCTCCACAGACGTTCACACTGCAATGACACCCAAACACACACCGTGTGTTTCACGACTGTCGCCATCACTGACACGCTCACTCAAAGCCACGCACACACGACGCACTGATGCAGTAATGCACATCCACATACAACCACACGTGCACACACGCTTGTGATTGTTAAGCTTGTGGACATGACCAATGTATACGCACAAACAGGACTACGCATACTCAGCAACACACAGCAGCAGACACATTCATTCAGAGACAGGTAAACTCTGAAAGACACACACACACACACTTACACAGGGGTGAACTCATCGACCTGACTATAACCCTCAGGTCCAACCCTATCCCACTTAGTGGTTTGTGCTGTGAGCCTTTTCTCTCTGGAGATCAGTGTGTGAGCCTCTGGACAGACTGGAATCCCGTCCTAATCATTCCTCTGCAAACGTTGCTCGTAGAGGAGTCCTGTTCTCCCAGCTAAACACGCTCTCACCAGGAAAGTCTAATGAGCAGTGATGTGCTCCCAGAGGTTGGTCCAGCAGGCTGTTATTGTAAAGCCTCTGGAAACATGGTCATGGAGCTTCTCACCAGGGTTAAGGGGGTCACTGCCAAGGGGCAAGTGGCCTTCTCTGGGTACCAGACATGAAAAAGTTCTTACACAGCATTCTGCAGAGAACAGTGTTGCTGTTGTTGTGATGAATTTTCCAGGGCCTGGACTATTTTTTTTATCACGGTATAAAAACTTTTACTAATACTCCATTGCTGTCTATATGTTACTGTCTAAATAACGTGCAGTGTAATTATGAGAAGCCAAGCCTATTAATTTTAGAAATCGATTTCCCACTAGTGAACACAGGCTCGCATGCGTCCCTAATCTACAAGTGGGTCATTAGTCTTAAAACCCGTTCTTACCCAGACAGCTTAATTTGATGGCTCGTGTGCCGTACGGACTGTTGCTGCGCGAACTGAGCGTCTTGGCGGAGCGGAATACCCGCCTGGTTACCCATTCTCCGGGTTCGAACTTGGCCACCGAAACTGCTACTCAGCTCCACATTGTACGCGTGTGCTTGTCCATGGGCTCCAGACCGCGATGTAATGGAAGTCATGTGAACCATTTCCGTACCTCTCTGTCCTGGCTGCAAAACATAAAGTCTCCGGAAACCACTCTGATCCGCAGAAACGAATGCCGGCGAAATTAATAAACCAAGAGAAAATATAACGTCCCATCTAATAACAGCCATATCCATTTAATATCCGCTTAGGAGTGTGAGCAAACGATCAGGAAAGTTTGCAAACAGAGGTCTGTGCGTAAAATAGGCAGCCCGTATAGAAGAAGAAGAAAAAGTAAATGCTATTTCAAGTAAAAAAGTTCAATTTTCCCGAGCGATGTCATCTAATGGCCATCAGAAGAACTTTAGAGAAGACCTGAACTACAAGAGAAAGAATCCCAGCGCTCAAAAACAGTATGAAAACAGCGCAAATGGAAAAAAAGATGTTGAAAGAGGCAAAAAGTAACTAAAAGAGTCGTCTTCTCCTTTCGAAGCGGTGGGAGAGCTCGCGCAGTAGATTGTTGGCCTGTCTTGGCTACGTGTGCGCAATATTTAAGCTCGCGGATAAGATTGAAAAGTCTTTAAAAAGTTTCGCTGTGTGAGTGTAGGAGCTCGTGTCAGAACCCACCAGCCAATCTCCTGCAGACATGACGTCATTGATGGTGCTCTTATTGGAACGCACGTGCGGGGCTGAACCCTAAAACCCACCCGTAAGAAATATATATGTGTATATTACGAAGGTTTGGGCTCAGAGAGAAAATACTCCCCAAAATGTCAACTTTACGTTTGCGACTTATTATCTATTTTTGATCGTCAGTACAGTAGAGATGCTGAACGACACAACATGGTGGTTCGTCATGTAGACAGCCGTTGCCATGTTATGCTATCTATAGGATGGAAGACAATGCCAGTCTTTCTATTTAAACGACCGGTTACTTCCTTTCACGCCTTACATGGCGCAGACACAGTTCTGGTCTATGCTGAGTTTCTGCCTGGCCCTAGTTATTATACCATTCTTGCTGACGTTATTAAATACCATTTTCAAGCCAAAATTGTCACATGAAGTCTTTAAATCCACGGGAATCTAATTTATGACCAACTGGGCACTAGATGTACTTCCAAAGGAACAACCTTCACCTGAATGGACATTTTAAAACCTCTGCCTATTAATATAAGCAGTGGCAAGCACACCCTTGCTAACAAACTACAGGAATAGACCAGCCGCGCCATTAACTGCAGGGTCAGTTTTACATGTGCTCGGAACCCCTTAATAACCGTCGGCTCCGTTGTAGCTCTTCTTCCGCCTTGGTTGTTTCATGTTTTACAGACCTTTCTAATGTGACTCACACCTCCCTTCAGATCCGAGCGGGAACCTGCCGACGTGCATGTCAGTATCCCTCTGGCAGGAAAAGACACAGCAGGGTGTGTGTGTGTGTGTGTATGTGAGAGAGAGAGGACACTAGCTGATGGCCACAGTGGTTCTTCAGTAAGGAAACCCTTGAGGAGAGTCACGTCTCTCCCAGATTTCGGTGTTTCGATCTGAAACAGTAGTTTGGATTCAGACATATCCCTTTCTGCTGGGTTACAAAGCAGCACTACGGTGAAACTGTTACATTGTTACACTATTTCACATTGTATTGCATTTGAATTGACATGCTACTCACATTGTTCCAACTCAAAATATGAAATGCGTTTACTGCATTTTGTTGTTTTGTCATATGGAAATGAGTCAAGAGTGGCCACGTGTACACATTTAGCCAACAACCAAAGCTTGAAAGACGCTCACATTACGAGGAGCCTTTCAGAACCAACTGTGAAGCTACATGGCGATAAGGGAAGCACAAGTTAGACGGAGGCAGAGAACCAGAGTGAAAGCATCAACGAGGGCGCGCGCGAAAATTACAGTGATTATAGGGGTGGTCGGAACAGTCCTAAACGAGCTCTCTGGCTGTAAGCAGGTCCAGGCCCTGTCTGTTGGAGGAGAAAGACGTCTGTCTACCGAGCTCAGATCCCACACGGCTCCTGCTCTCCGAAACCTAAACGATCGGTAATCTCCGATGATTCCGTATCAAACGGGCAGCGCGATCCTACGAGCAGTTGGAAGCTCTCGCTACTGTAGTTACACACCAAAACGTCCTGTTGCTGAGATCTCACTACTGCCCCTACCTGCCTGACCCCAGAGGTCATCCTTTATGTGATGTTCCTAACAGTACAGCTGGGAGACCCAATCAGGACCAGAGTTCAGGCCAGTACCAGTGTGTCAATTGATTGCAGACCTGAAGAGTTATTTTGCTATTTTTTTAACATTCTTTTTTGAACTTTTATGCATAACTTGTCTTCTTTGATGGTTATAATATTCTATTTGCCAGTTATTATAGTTTTACATTGTGTGAGAGATTACACTAGTTTGTTTGTATTTCCCATGATATTTGTGTTTCTATCTATAGAAGACAAACGTTTTATTCCCAACTCTATCCCCTGACCCAAAGTTAGTTGTGATGTTGCTTCCAGAGGCCAACTGTAGTGAGACATGCAGCAGAATACAGATGATCACCACACACATGTAAGCATGGTGGCAGTACTGCTTTGCGAGCTTGTGTGCTCCACCACGTCATGGCTGAGCCGTTGCTGACCCTAGACGCTCCCACGTCACACCAGCAGCCCGGGTGTCTGGGGCGGAGACGGCCCGGCTGACATTTCAGAATCCGACCTGATGCCATCAAGGTGCCATCCTTACGTGGCTCTGTGGTCCGATCCAGATGGAGTTTCTACACCTGTTAAACAACATGTTATATGCTAATTTAAGTTTGACATGTGGATTTGAAGAAACACTTTTTACTGATACCCTTGGGGAAATTCTCCCTGCTCTGCACTTAGCCCATCTGGAGTGAACACACACACACGCCCTCACACACACACGCCCTCACACACACACACACATCACGAACTACCACAGTACGCGGACACTAGAGTCAGTGAGCACGCACGCACGCGCAGAGAGCAGCGGGCAGCTTCCTACTGTAAGGTTAATTAGGCGTCATGCTCAAGGACACTTCAGCCATGGCCATTACTGCTTTAGAGGGTTGATCGGCTGGTTCAGGGGCCTGGTCCTCCAACCTCTGCCCCCTAAGCCCTTTCTCCAGCCCTCGGGCTATGGCTGCCCTCCAGATCTCTCTTCCTTTACTTACACTTGCAGGATTTTTCACTTTCTCACACTCCGTTCACAGTACCAGTCATTGAGAATGCATCATGTAGGACTTTTATATTGGAATTTCATTAGTATTATTACATGAGTTATAAAACCTGTAGCCCACATGTATTCTAGCTCTCAGCCTCGAAAAAACAGACAGCTTTCTGAGAAGTTTTCTGCTGAAATAAAAGGATATATCCGTCTGCCCCGAAATAAAATAAAAAAAAAGTCTCTCATTTTCTTTTCTGCCCGAGCAGAGGGGCGGGTGGGAGCAGAGGACCCGGCTTGGGTGTGACTGAGTGGAACCCTACTGTACCAAGACTTTCACCAGAGGCTCCTCTGCCATTTCCTCTCCAATGCTGCAGCAATCCGTCGTCTTCCAGAGATGCGGGAATGTACCGTATTTGTATCTCCTGCACGACGGACACTTGAGGGAGACGTGTTATCTGAAGGGGCTGAGAACAGCCTGCAAGTCTTACCACCACTCTCGTTACTGTGCTGTCTTACCACCACTCCTCGTTACTGTGCTGTCTTACCACCACTCTCTATTGTGCTGTCTTACCACCACTCGTTACTGTGCTGTCTTACCACCACTCTCTATTGTGCTGTCTTACCACCACTACTCGTTATTGTGCCGTCTTACCACCACTCGTTACTGTGCCGTCTTACCACCACTCATTACTGTGCTGTCTTACCACCACTCGTTACTGTGCTGTCTTACCACCACTCTCTATTGTTCTGTCTTACCACCACTCTCGTTATTAATCTCTAGAAACACTCTACTCAGCCCACAGGATATTTGTTCAGTGTCAGTATCATGTTCACTGTCTCCCGGTGTTCCCAACCCACGGGCAGCATTTTCCACAATGTCCAGTGACTGAAGCGTAACATTCCCATGAGCAGCTGAACTGCTCTCGTCTTGCTTTCTGGAATCTGGAAAGGAACGGGACAAATTCCTCACAAATGAACTTTGTCATCTTGTAATGCTCATTCCTGAAGTTAAATTCAACCACATGGCATGAGCACGATGTAATCTCTTACACGGGGCCTGTGGTGAGACAGCTATGAGAAATCGAGTCAGTCAGATGACTGGATTCCTTCCCTTCCCAGGGGAATGACATAACAGGATACTGTTGCCGTGGTAACAAAGGGTTAATCAAAAGCGTACTTTAAATATCTAAACTATTTTCTCTCCAATCTGACAAAAATGTCCCATTTTGGAATTTTTCCAAGATACTCTTCAGATAATGTTCTGGTGTCTTTGGTGTTTGCATGCTGAATAAACACTCCCTAAACAGTGTGAAATTATGTCACAGCAAAAGAAACACGCCATGTAAGGGAGAAAAATCAGTAGTAGCATGGCCATCTCTTCCACCAATCACATAACAGAACCAGGCCTAATGAAAGATGAACAGAAATCTTTTCCACCAATCAAATAAAAGAACCAGGCCTAATGAAAGATGAACAGAGCCATCTCTTCCACCAATCACATAACAGAACCAGGCCTAGTGCTACATCAACAGAGCCATCTCTTCCACCACTCACAGAGACCCAGGCGGGGTGAAGGACTGGAAGACAGTGAGTGACCCCTGCGTGACCCCTGGACCAAGCCTCAGGTGCGCCAACATGCACGTTTACGCAGCAGCTTAGATGCAACTGGAACTCCTGATTCAGAAATCGAAACCCAGTTACATTCACACACAGCCGGCTCAGACGCAGAGGAACCGTTACACATGTTCACGGTAATCAGTACCAAATTTGAGTCCAGATCCGGGTTTAACTGTGGACAGCTGGGTGTAGCTCACATGACTGTACATGCGGCAAACCATCAGACCAACGATGGAACATGGCTGAAAACGTGGATGTGGGGTTTTGAAGTTTTAAGTATTTAGGTAGACAAATTAATACAAAACTATTAAGTTTGTCCGTCAGCAGTGACTCTGATGGAGTGTACACACACCTCTTGCATGCCTTTGTACCCCCTGGCTGGAGAAACATGCTCACTGGGTTAATGCAGAGGTCAATGGCAAGGTCAGCATGTCTGATCTCTTCCTGCTGCTGCCATGGTTACAAGCTCCCTTATTGTGTTTCACTATTAGATCATCATACAAGACGCGTTTCACTCTGTTAGGTCCTTATACAAGATCATCATACAAGACGCGTTTCACTCTGTTAGGTCCTTATACAAGATCATCATACAAGACGCGTTTCACTCTGTTAGGTCCTTATACAAGATCATCATACAAGACGCGTTTCACTCTGTTAGATCCTTATACAAGATCATCATACAAGGCGCTGCAGTGAACAGTGAAAGCACCACTACCCACAAAAGCAAACATTACAAACAGAAGATCATTTATTTTAGCTGAAAGAGTCTTACAGTTGTCATGTGGTTAACCTTTGATGGTTTTCACCGTCCCTTTGGGAGGCTAATGTCTTGTTCAGGCACAACATGGATTTTGGGTACATGGACTTCAAGAGAGAGTTGGGTAGTAACGTCCAAACATAAAAAAAAAAACCTCTGAGTTTACGCAGAGCAACACATCTTCCTCCTAAGCAGATGATTGGCTCGTGTACCTGGAAGAGGGCGTGCACCAAGGACACGTGACTGATGAAGACAGTGTGTCTAGAGAGCTGAACCAATGGCAGTTGTTGGCTCAAAGTCCAGCGCAGCTCTGTATACTGTCTGAATAAATGTTTTTAATATGCATGCATTCATATAATCTCATATGATTGTGGTGGGCTATGCAGAAACCAGACCTTAACTGACACTTCAGCCCACACCAACCCTTCAGCCCTTTGTGGACACGACAGGTGTGTGTGTGTGTGTGTGTGTGTGTTGCAGCACATTTACTCTGCTATGTGTGACCCTAGCAACTCTATTTTAATCGTCTGCACTGACCTTGACACCGTCAATGTGATGTTAAAGATCACTGCACTTTAGATGGACTCCCTACACACAGTTTAAGTCTCGCCCTAGGGCAAATCTGCTTTTTAAATATGAATCACCCTTACTAGTATGGTTCAGCCTGTCTACAGGTTACATTTGTGCCTAAGATTAAATCATGATAAATTTAGCACACACAGTGCTAAAAGGCCCCGTATGAAATAAGCCACAGGGTGGGTGAGTTTTGATGGGGCTATTCTGATTGGCTGCGCAGCTGAGCACTCAAGTCCTGCAGCTCTGTGATTAGCTGCTCCAGTTCTGACACGTCATTTCGGAGGCCTTCATGGAGATCTCCCGTGGCAACGTCAGTGTAGAGTTGCTGAGGAGAGAAGGAGAGAGAAAAGCTTGAAGTTCACCTGCATGGGCGTTTCCCCCACAGCGTACGGCCGGGGGGACGACGGAAAAACCTGCTCGAATGCAACAGTTGTGAAAATGAGCGAAATCTAAATGTTTTAAAATTAAGTGAAAAAAGCACAAAACAATGGAATAAAAACATGAAAGAAGAAACAAAGAAACAATTGCAGTATTGAAGTCAACAATTTTTAGACATTGTTTAATAGAACCAAATAACTGTCTAAACCGTACTGGCTATGCTAACTGAATGCAGCAGTGGCTGCCTGTGTAAGACAGCCAAGAAAACCATGTCTCGTTAATAACTACTTTTGAATTCTTACAACGACTGAAATGATTTGTGAATTACATGTTGATAATTTATGCCCTTTACTCTTTAAAAAGGATAAAGAGTAAAAGTGTTACAGGTCAAAGTTGCTGCAGTATTTCCTCTTACAGCTGAAAGGCCAGACACATCAGGCCATTCTCAGAAATATCCTGTGGACAAAACGTTCAGCTCAAGTCGCTCAACAACGTCGGGCTTCACTCAGAGACCACATTTAGTGCTGGATAAATCTCAAAGGCCACAGATTGGATCTCTTTGCTGACTGACACTTAGGTTAAGACTTTAAGAGAACACCAGAACTGTGTTAGCAGAACAGGAACCACATCATCTACTCGGGTGGAGGGGAGGCTACAGAAGAACAGTGGAGGTAAGGGAAGGGTGGAGGGCGTAGGAGCAGGTGGAGTCACTGACAGAGGTTAAAGGACCAGTGAAAGGTGTAGGAAAAGGTAAATATGAGGGAGTTGGAGTTGCTGCAGAACTGGCTGGAGATGAGGGTAGAGCAGAGGGTGGAGACCAGGGTGGAGGAGAGAGAACTGGAGAGGGTGGATAACAGGGTGGAGACCAGGGTGGAGGAGAGAGAACTGGAGAGGGTGGATACCAGGGTGGAGGAGAGAGAACTGGAGAGGGTGGATAACAGGGTGGATACCAGGGTGGAGGAGAGAGAACTGGAGAGGGTGGATACCAGGGTGGAGGGGAGGGAGTATAGGGGAGAGTGAAGGAGAGGGTGTATAGGGGAGGAGAATAGGGGAGGGTGGAGGAGAGGGTGGAGGGGAGGGAGTATGTGCTTGTACTCACTCTGGCTTTGGTGGCCATGCTCTTCAGACTGAGGCGTGCAGAAGAGAGCAGCTGCAAGGCCTCCTGGGAATTAGTCTTCTCTCTGCTACAGCTGATAGACACTGTGTGTGTGTGTGTGTACATAAACAATGGTGGAGGTGAGTGTGAGAGACAATGAGAGGGAAGAGCAGAAGAGAGATGATTAAATGACCCCAGGTCTATGTGTGTGTGTGTTGGGGGGAGGCGGTGAGTTCAGAGCAGAATCACATGGCTACTGGGGTTACCAGAGGTCACCAAAAGTCCTTTGCCAGAGGGACCTGAAAGATGATGCACTCATTCGAACTGGCATTGTGTGTGTGTGTGTGTGTGTTTTCTCTTCTCTCAACCTGTTCACCATGCTGAACCTGGACCACATATTTTTCCACCTCAGAGTTCAGCATCTACCAAAACAGCCCAGTCCTCATTTGGGTCTAGTGCTCTCACACACTCGCTCATGCCGTGTGTGTACACACACACACCTCATGCTCTTGAATACACAGACACACACCCACACGCAGGCAGGCTTCCATATATACTCTGCATGCATGCATTAATGAGAGACTGGGCTCTCAGTAACGGCCCAATAAGAGCGTGATCTCCAGACTGGGGCTCTCAGTAACGGCCCAATAAGAGCGTGATCTCCAGACTGGGGCTCTCAGTAACGGCCCAATAAGAGCGTGATCTCCAGACTGGGGCTCTCAGTAACTGCCCAATAAGAGCGTGATCTCCAGACTGGGGCTCTCAGTAACCGCCCAATAAGAGAGTGATCTCCAGACTGGGGCTCTCAGTAACTGCCCAATAAGAGCGTGATCTCCAGACTGGGGCTCTCAGTAACTGCCCAATAAGAGAGTGATCTCCAGACTGGGGCTCTCAGTAACTGCCCAATAAGAGCGTGATCTCCAGACTGGGGCTCTCAGTAACCGCCCAATAAGACTGGGGCGTGATCTCCAGACTGGGGCTCTCAGGGCTCTCTGGGGCTCTCAGTCAGTCCAGACTGCCCAATAAGCCCAATAAGAGTGATCTCCAGACTGGGGCTCTCAGTAACCGCCCAATAAGAGCGTGATCTCCAGACTGGGGCTCTCAGCAACCGCCCAATAAGAGCGTGATCTCCAGACTGGGGCTCTCAGTAACTGCCCAATAAGAGAGTGATCTCCAGACTGGGGCTCTCAGTAACCGCCCAATAAGAGAGTGATCTCCAGACTGGGGCTCTCAGTAACCGCCCAATAAGAGAGTGATCTCCAGACTGGGGCTCTCAGTAACCGCCCAATAAGAGAGTGATCTCCAGACTGGGGCTCTCAGTAACCGCCCAATAAGAGAGTGATCTCCAGACTGGGGCTCTCAGTAACCGCCCAATAAGAGAGTGATCTCCAGACTGATCTCCAGACTGCGGCTCTCAGTAACCGCCCAATAAGAGAGTGATCTCCAGACTGGGGCTCTCAGTAACCGCCCAGATCTCCAGACTGGGGCTCTCAGTAACTGCCCAATAAGAGCGTGATCTCCAGACTGGGGCTCTCAGTAACCGCCCAATAAGAGAGTGATCTCCACGCCCAATAAGAGAGTGATCTCCAGACTGGGGCTCTCAGTAACTGCCCAATAAGAGAGTGATCTCCAGACTGGGGCTCTCAGTAACCGCCCAATAAGAGCGTGATCTCCAGACTGGGGCTCTCAGTAACTGCCCTCCAGACTGGGGCTCTCAGTAACTGCCCAATCCAAGAGAGTGATCTCCAGACTGGGGCTCTCAGTAACTGCCCAATAAAGTGATCTCCAGACTGGGGCTCTCAGTAACTGCCCAATAAGAGTGATCTCCAGACTGGGGCTCTCAGTAACTGCCCAATAAGAGTTCGCCAGTGATCTCCAGACTGGGGCTCTCAGTAACAGAGCCCAATAAGAGTGATCTCCAGACTGGGGCTCTCAGTAACCGCCCAATAAGAGAGTGATCTCCAGACTGGGGCTCTCAGTAACCGCCCAATAAGAGAGTGATCTCCAGACTGGGGCTCTCAGTAACCGCCCAATAAGAGAGTGATCTCCAGACTGGGGCTCTCAGTAACCGCCCAATAAGAGAGTGATCTCCAGACTGGGGCTCTCAGTAACAATAAGAGAGTGCCCAATAAGAGTGATCTCCAGACTGGGGCTCTCAGTAACCGCCCAATAAGAGAGTGATCTCCAGACTGGGGCTCTCAGTAACCGCCCAATAAAGAGTGATCTCCAGACTGGGGCTCTCAGTAATAAGAGAGTGCCCAGACTGGGGCTCTCAGTAACTGCCCAATAAGAGCGTGATCTCCAGACTGGGGCTCTCAGTAACCGCCCAATAAGAGAGTGATCCAGACTGGGGCTCTCAGACTGGGGAGTGATCTCAGACTGGGGTAACCGCCCAATAAGAGAGTGATCTCCAGACTGGGGCTCTCTGTAACCGCTCAATCATCGTGATCTCCAGACTGGGGCTCTCAGTAACTGCCCAATAAGAGAGTGATCTCCAGACTGGGGCTCTCAGTAACCGCCCAATAAGAGCGTGATCTCCAGACTGGGGCTCTCAGTAACCGCCCAATAAGAGAGTGATCTCGGCCTGCAACCACAGTGCCATTTAACCATCTCTAGGATCAATCACACGATGGCCACATTAGTACACACACAGTAGGCTAGAAATGACACACAATTTGCTAATGCTACTCAGAAAGCAGAAGCACAGTGTGTGTGTGTGTGTGTGTGTGTGTGTGTGTGTGTGTGTGTGTGTGTGTGTGTGTGTGTGAACAGCAGTAATTGTCTCACACTCTTTCCTCCAACATGCTGTGTGCACACGTATGTGTGTGCTATTACTCTCCCACTCTGAGTAAACAAAAGCATTTCCCAGCATGCCTCTGTCCTGTCTATACCCACTTGTTATCTTCCTCATGCACAGAGAGAGAGAGAGTACAAAAATGACAACTCACACTGCATGACCCCAAACACCCCCTCCCCAAACACCCCCAACCCCCTCTGATGTCACAGCAGCAGGAAAGGTCAAAGCCCAGTGATTTATGGGTGCTTTTCTACATGCAACACACACAGGCAGACAAGCATACAAAACAATTCATAAAGTACATATTAACACAGTGGCTGGAGCCAAATAAACACAAAAGCTTGAAAAAATAAAATCACATAGGAGTTTCTCTCTCTAACACACACACACACACACACAGTGAGTGCAGCTGGATGGAGTGGGCAGTGGTACTGGAGGGGCTCTAAGGTTCGGCTACATTAACTCAGACAAGCCCCTTAATAAATCATTAAGAGGAACAGCACAGTGCCTTCTTCCTGAAGGACAAAAGGTGGTGTGTGTGTGTGTGTATGATGCTACAAGTGTGTGTGGAACATGAGAGGCTTCCATACAATAATTGGCACTGATGGAGCAGGAGATGGAGATACAGCTACATTGTTATTCAACTCATTTAGACGCAAAAGCCTCTGTCCTAGACTTGATGTTTAATTCAGCGCACACACACACACTCACACACACGCACACACACACACACACACCCATGCACGCACACACCCACACACTCACACACACACCCATGCACGCACACACCCACACACACACCCACGCACACACACACACACACACACACACACACATGCACGCACACACCCACACACATGCACGCACACACACACACACACCCACACACCCAACCCACACACACACACACACACACACACACACCCACACTCACACCACACAATGAAAACCCAAAACAACCTCCAGACAAGCACCTTTACAGTTGTTCTTATGAGGCTAGCCCAGGCGTCTGTCTCCTATCTTTTGGTCTCATTTTGTCTTCACACACACACACACACACACACACACAAACATACCCACATGCACACACATACACAGCTGTATATTAGAGGTTATAAGGGATACAACGTGTGTTTGTCATTTCATTTCTCTCTCTGAGTGTTTACCTATTACACTCTCTCAGTGGGTTTTATCCATTACTATCTGAGTGTTTTATCCATTACTATCTGAGTGTTTTATCCATTACTCTCTGAGTATTTATCCATTAAGCAGTTTTTATTTATTACTCTGAGTGTTTTATCCATTACTCTCTGGTTCAGCTTCATCACACAATAAGAGCTCAAGTCATGCCACATTACAGGAGTGTGTGAGTGTGTGTGTGTGTGTGTGCTCTCACCAGTGCCCATGTCCACAGCTCCTCTCAGCACAGCTCTGAAGTTGCTGGGCTCCTTCTCCCAACCTGCTGTCTGAGTCTCACACCTGTGGGCTTTGGACAGGAACTGAAGCGCCTAGGACAACAGAGAGACTGGTGAACACACTTACACACACTCACCCCTACACACACTCACACACCCCTGCACACACACACTACACACATGAGAGACAACCCAGGATATGGGGCCCCTCCTGAATGAATAAAAATTAATTAATTCATTATTCATTCATTGCTATTAAAACATCATATTCAACCCCACATTTACATCAGACTCTGCTGATCCAAGCACCCCCTGTTCATTCTAGTGCTCTACAGAAGCTCTACAGCCTCATGTGCTCTACAGAAGCTCTACAGCCTCATGTGCTCTACAGAAGCTCTACAGCCTCATGTGCTCTACAGCCTCATGTGCTCTACAGAAGCTCTACAGCCTCATGTGCTCTACAGAAGCTCTACAGCCTCATGTGCTCTACACCCTCATGTGCTCTACAGCTCTACAGCCTCATGTGCTCTACAGACTCATGTGCTCTAAGCTCTACAGCCTCATGTGCTCTTACCTCTACATACCTCATGTGCTCTACAGAAGCTCTACAGCCTCATGTGCTCTACAGAAGCTCTACAGCCTCATGTGCTCTACAGAAGCTCTACAGCCTCATGTGCTCTACAGCCTCATGCTCTACAGAAGCTCTACAGCCTCATGTGCTCTACAGAAGCTCTACAGCCTCATGTGCTCTACAGCTCTACAGCCTCATGTGCTCTACAGATGCTCTACAGCCTCATGTGCTCTACAGAAGCTCTACAGCCTCATGTGCTCTACACCCTCATGTGCTCTACAGCTCTACAGCCTCATGTGCTCTACAGCTCTACAGCCTCATGTGCTCTACACCCTCATGTGCTCTACAGCTCTACAGCCTCATGTGCTCTACAGAAGCTCTACAGCCTCATGTGCTCTACAGCTCTACAGCCTCATGTGNTNTACAGAAGCTNTNCAGCTCTACAGCCTCATGTGCTCTACAGAAGCTCTACAGCTCTACAGCCTCATGTGACCCTCATGTGCTCTACAGAAGCTCTACAGCCTCATGTGCTCTACAGAAGCTCTACAGCCTCATGTGCTCTACAGAAGCTCTACAGCCTCATGTGCTCTACAGAAGCTCTACAGCCTCATGTGCTCTACAGAAGCTCTACAGCCCCTCATGTACAGAAGCTCTACAGCCTCATGTGCTCTACAGAAGCTCTACAGCCTCATGTGCTCTACAGAAGCTCTACAGCCTCATGTGCTCTACTCTACACCCTCATGTGCTCTACAGAAGCTCTACAGCCTCATGTGCTCTACAGCTCTACAGCCTCACAGCCTCATGTGCTCTACAGCCTCATGTGCTCTACAGAAGCTCTACAGCCTCATGTGCTCTACAGAAGCTCTACAGCCTCTCTACAGCTCTACAGCCTCATGTGCTCTACAGAAGCTCTACAGCCTCTACAGCCTCATGTGCTCTACAGAAGCTCTACAGCCTCATGTGCTCTACAGAAGCTCTACAGCCTCATGTGCTCTACAGCTCTACAGCCTCATGTGCTCTACAGAAGCTCTACAGCCTCATGTGCTCTACAGAAGCTCTACAGCCTCATGTGCTCTACAGAAGCTCTACAGCCTCATGTGCTCTACAGAAGCTCTACAGCCTCATGTGCTCTACAGCCTCATGTGCTCTACAGCCTCATGTGCTCTACAGCTCTACAGCCTCATGTGCTCTACAGCCTACAGCCTCATGTGCTCTAGCCTCCCTACAGCTCTACAGCCTCAGAAGCTCTACAGCCTCATGTGCTCTACAGAAGCTCTACAGCCTCATGTGCTCTACAGAAGCTCTACAGAAGCTCTACACCCTCATGTGCTCTACAGCCTCATGTGCTCTACAGAAGCTCTACACCCTCATGTGCTCTACAGAAGCTCTACAACCTCATGTGCTCTACAGAAGATCCAACACCAGGCACTCGCATGTGGGACTTACGGAAGATTTACAAGATTTGTGAATGGATGCAAGAATCTATGGTGTAATTATCACCTTACAGTGGTGTGAGGGGTCAGACTGAAGAGACACCAGAGACCAATCTCATCTGACCTTTTCATTGTCCTCCTTGCTGTCGCTGTGTCCGTTGCCATAGAGACGGGCGTACTGCTTCCATATGTGGGCGTCGGTGCTGCAGCGGGAGGAGACTCTGCCCAAGAGTTCCTGCAGTTTACCCCTCAGATTAGACGCCTGATCGCCACGGCGATCCACGAGGTTCTCCACCACTCCTCTTACCAGGATTTCGAGCACCTGAGAGGTGGAGAATGTTCATCATCTCACCTTCTGTCAACAGCAATTAGCATATCGATGGAATTCTTCCCGGCCAAATAGAATATTATAGACATATTATGCATATATTCTAGACTGAACATAATGTAATAGTTTATAATGGTGGTGTGTCAGTTGGTATACTTGATGATTTAATCCTCACGTATTAAACAGAGTGCTACATAAAAGGCTGACATGGTGTAAATGACTGAGGTTCTAGCAAAAGTTCACTCTACTTTAGAGTTCAAATACAAATGTCACAAATATCAGGTCATTCTCAGTGCCCCCCCCATGAGTACTGACACACCCACACACAGTTAGGGCACATAAAATCAGGGCACATCCAACCACGGCAAACTGACTTAGACCTGTGATGCTGATCAATAAATACTTGGTTCTGTGTTTGCTCTTGCCATGTCTTTCACATGTACTGTATATATAACAGCTCCACAACAGCAACATAACCTGAGGACTAATCCAGATGCAGGTGGATTCTGGACCTTTAAAACATCGTTCTACTGGGATTACAGCAGCAGAAGGCGTGGCTGGGGTCTGACCCAATGGTAGCGCAGCGTGGCATCTGACCTCGCAGTTCCGCTGCAATGTGTTTACATGCACCACACTGCAAACCCAATCCCATCATTATGCACAGCAATGCAACTCCCGCCACCCCTGGACATCTGCGTGAACCCCCATGGCATGCTGATGTCTGCAGAGAGGCGGAGCTAACATGCTGCTAACATGCTGTATCCCTGCACTGACCTCCGCATGCGCATTCCGGAACCCTGCACCAGCGTCTTGCGCATTCCGGAACCCTGCACCAGCTACCTGCGCATTCCGGAACCCTGCACCAGCTACCTGCGCATTCCGGAACCCTGCACCAGCTACCTGCGCATTCCGGAACCCTGCACCAGCTTCTTGCGCATTCCGGAATCCTGCACCAGCTTCTTGCGCATTCCGGAACCCTGCACCAGCTTCCTGCGCATTCCGGAACCCTGTGTCAGGTTCCACTCGCGTTGCCTTTGTTGTTGCTGTCGCCATGGCGCCCACTCTCTCCTGTACTCAGACATCCCTTGCTCCCCCCCTCCCTCCCCTACCCTACCCTGACTCTCTCTATCTGCCTTCTTGCCCGTCTGTCTCTACGCAGAGCCGTGACCACCAACCGTGCTGGTTCCTCTTGCATCATTCATTCATCAGTCACTTTGTTTATACACTCACATGGATTCCACACACCTTCATGTCTTTGAGGCGTTCCTTATTTCTGTTTAACGTGTTGTTAGCTCCGCCTCTCTGCCGTCTTGCCTTATTTCTGTTCATCATGTTAGCTCCGCCTCTCTGCTCTTGCCTTATTTCTGTTCATCATGTTAGCTCCGCCTCTCTGCTCTTGCCTTATTTCTGTTCTAGCTCCGCCTCTCTGCTCTTGCCTTATTTCTGTTCTTCATCGCATTACATTAGCTCCGCCTCTCTGCCATCTTTCCTCTGACCCTGGGCGTCGTTTTGATAGACCGGCTGCTTTGTTATTGGCTGATCTCTGTGTGTACCGTTAATCACACTGTCAGTCACTGACCCGCGGCGCCCCCTACAGGCGCGAGGAGAGGGCTGACCCACAGGAAACTGTAGAGCCTGTATTATTTCACTTCTGATGACTTATGATTCAAGTTTTGATGGCCTGGGCTTTTTTGGTGATATTTAGCAATAACAGCAGTAAAAGCCAGAATCTTTCTCTCCTCAGTTCAGGCACCCGGACGCCAATTAGTATTCGTCTGTACTGTCTCCACCTCTGGGTCTGTACCAGCTGGGCCTCTGGGTCTCCCTGCCTGAGCATGCAGGACTAGGTGTGTGTGTGTGTGTGTGTGTGTGTGTGTGTCTGTCTGTCTCTGTCTGATTTTCTCCATCTTGACTTCACCTCACCTTCTAATGTTATTTATCTGTTCCGTCTGTGCTCAGCTCACAGCACACTACATGGTGCATGTGCGCACGTGCACACACACACACACACACACACACACACACACACACACACACACACACACATACACCCACGCAGAGAAAGGCTGACATTCTAGAAGCTTGAGTTCAGACTTCAATCCTGTCTGTCTGAGTTCAGACTTCAATCCTGTCTGTCTGAGTTCAGACTTCAATCCTGTCTGTCTGAGTTCAGACGTCATGCTGTCTGTCTGAGTTCAGACGTCATGCTGTCTGTCTGAGTTCAGCCGTCATGCTGTCTGTCTAGAAAATCAGTACAGAATATATAGAATATATAATCTTAAAAATAACACTCTGACAGACACACACGCACAGCCACACACAGCCACACACACGCACGCATGCACACAAAGCCATCTGGTTTTCCACATTACTAGGAGATGGTTTTAAATGAGCTCATCAATGCGCACTCAGTCTCAGGTGCAAAGGTTAAACGCAGCAGACAGAAATATTTACACATTATAAAACAAAACAACAAATACTGTGTGTAATAAAATTAGTGTGTGTGCATAAAACTACACAGCATGGAGCACACAAACACATCTGGAGAAATGCAGAGACATGATCAGCCAGCAGACACTCTGAGGGGGTAACTACTGGGGCACCCGCATGGGTCTTCCTGCTACTTGCCCCCGTGTTTAATCACCACGGAAACACAGACCACCTCCTTCACCCTGTAACATGCACAAGGCTCTACGCTTGTGATTGGGCGAGAGTGTGTTCTCATACACCTGTGTGTGTGGGGGGGGGTTAGAACACCTGCGCGTGTGTGTGGGGTTAGAACACCTGCATGTGTTTGTTGAGTAGAACACCTGCGCGTGTGTTGGGGTAGAACATCTTAAGACTGCACCCCACCTAATTCACTGTGCACTGTGTGTGTGTGTGTGTGTGGTGGGTTGGGATGGAGCAGTGAACACATTCCCCACATACCACACCACTTCACTGTGTTACCATCCGGACTCTCCACAGCCATTCACCCTAATGTGCTCTACGTACTGTGTGTGTGTGTGTGTGCGTGCACAAGATAAGCCCCTAATAACCAACCAGAAAGAAATTGGAAAGAGGGCAAAGACGCTTGATTGCTGGAGGGTGTGTGTGTGTGTCTACATTCCAGCATGTATGCTGAGCCTAAAAGTAGACAAGGCCCCTCAATAAACCTCTCACAGTTCTCTCTGCACAACACACACACACACACACACAAGCTGACTGTGTGTGTGTGTGTTTTCTGGACACATGCCAGGATCTTGCATGTCTACCAGTCACCTATACATTCTCTACAGAAGAATAAACATTTCAACCCTGCTCTCAAATGCATACCCCCCACACACACACCCCTCTTAGACGCATGTACACACATGTGCACACACACACACCTATTATATCATTGGTGTCCTGCAGACACTTCAAAAACTTTCCACAACTGAATATCTGTTCTATTTGCTTAATGTTGCATGAGGTACTTGGGTTATTAACCTTTTTATTGGCATTACACAGAAAAACACCCCAGTCCAACCCACACAGTTTTAGTTTTAATCCTACCCCACCCCCCTCCACACACACACACACACACACACATGGGTATCTTCTGTTTCCACCCAGCAGCAGCTTAGTTAGTTAAGAGGACAACATGATGTAGGTGTAGGTGTGTGTGTGTGCGGAGTGTGTGTGTGTGTTTTTTTTAAGAGAGAGACATGATGAGACAAGTTAAGGCCACACACTGCATTAATGTGTGTGTAGCCTTATCACCGAAATGAAAAGTACACAAGTATTCCAAGACCTATTACACAGCATGAACTTCTTCAACCCCTACACCTCATGGCCACACCCCTACACCTCATGGCCACACCCCTACAGCTCATGGCCACACCCCTACACCTCATGGCCACACCCCTACACCTCATGGCCACACCCCTACACCTCATGGCCACACCCCTACACCTCATGGCCACACCCCTACACCTCATGGCCACACCCCTACACCTCATGGCCACACCCCATTTACATTTACAGCATTGTAAGCAGTACATCTGTCTATACTGTCCACCTTCTCTCAGCTGCCTGTAGTTCCTCTGGGGTTGCTATGAAGCACCCCAGACAGTCGTGGGATTGTGGGCGGGGCTTCAGACCTTGGTGAGATGGTTTAATAAAGAGGAAACAGTCTGATTTCCAGGGCAAGAGAAGCAAAAAGACCCACAAAGTGTGGCTGGATATTTAGGACAGCTGAAGCCAAAGGAAACTGTTAACATTTGCAGCATCCGCAAAGCAGACATGAGGGTGGATGCACTGTGACAGGTGGAGAGATGAGGGTGGATGCACTGAGGCAGGTGGAGAGATGAGGGTGGATGCACTGAGACAGGTGGAGAGATGATGGTAGATGCACAGACAGGGGGAGAGATGAGGGTGGATACACTGAGACAGGTGGAGAGATGAGGGTGGATGCACTGAGACAGGTGGAGAGATGGGGTGGATGCACTGAGACAGGTGGAGAGATGGGGGTGGATACACTGAGACAGGTAGAGAGATGATGGTAGATGCACAGACAGGGGGAGAGATGAGGGTGGATACACTGAGACAGGTGGAGAGATGAGGGTGGATGTCGCACTGAGACAGGTGGAGGTCTATGTGGAGAGGAGTCATGATAGGACAGTGTAAATGAGGAAAAGTGATAGTCTCTGTTGTGGAGAGCGATCAAGCGACTTGGTAAAGACTCCAGGACGTTTAGTGCTTCATGAGGCGGAGAATAGTGATCGAAGGTGAGCCGATGAAGGTCAGGTCAAATGAACAGATGAAGTACAAGGACTCCATTTTGTTTTAAGGGAGGCTGAATGTGTCTAGTGTGAACGAGAGAGATCCTGTTCATTGGAAAAGAACTCAGGAGGATGTCGAGTTCCTCAAAGAAGTTACGTAGATGACCAGTGTGTGCGGTTGAGAGACACTACGATCATGTAAAGTGTAGAGTGGAAGAATAAAGTAACAGCAGGAAGTTCACTGCCAAAACACTGGGCCCTGTGTCGCCTGCCCGTGTCGGCCTGCTGTGGGCAGAGAGACCAGCCTGCTGTGGGGTGAGAGAGACCAGCCGCTGTGGGGAGAGAGAACAGCCGCTGTGGGCAGAGAGACCAGCCGCTGTGACCAGCCTGCTGCCTGCTCCAGTGCCATCCAAACCTCAGGACGTGCTAGAAGGTGAAGCTTTATGGCAGAAGTGCAACTCCAGCGCCCACATCTCACCCTGAGAGCACAGAGGGTGGAGGCTCAGCCCCATTACTGCCGCCTCCGCCTCTGTGATGGAGTGGAAGTCTATGGGAGATGAAATCAGACACTAGAGAGAAGTACGTGTCTGGGGGAAGAGCTAGTGGATGAGAGTATCTGAAAGGTCAGAAAATACGCTCATGCTCCTTCTCGTGACCACGCCTCTCGTGACCACGCCTCTCGTGACCACGCCCACAATGACGACGCCCCTCATTACTTCTTGATCTCTTACTCTCCTCGTTCACCCTTCCTCTGCAGTGGCAGGCTAGGGAGACAGAAGACCAGAACCTCTAAATGTGAGCTGGTGTGTGCCATGACAGTATAACCCCATGGTAAAACATACACACACACACACACACACGTGCTGGGGGCAGTCAATTCTGTAGTAGTAAAAGTCAATTCTGCATGCACACACATACGCACTGCAACATACACAACGCCTACCCATCTCCACAGGCTCATACAACACTGAATCAGTTAGCAACAGTTTATTCCATGTTATTACACCCAAGTGCCAGTTCCTACCCCTTCCCAGGGCAGATAAAGAACAATGTCTGCTCTACAGATTCATCCCTAAAGGGAACAACTGCACCTTCTGGCTGCAGAAACATGGATCTGTCCCCCTCTCGCTCACCCAGGGTGAGTCCCAGAGGAGTTTGGACATGTCTGCAACGTCCATATAGCAGTGCTGCATGAGCAGGAGTGTCCACAGAGACACCAAGAAAGCAAAACCCCATGTACTTGCAGAGAGCTGAAGCCCTGGTTACTGTGGTAGAGCTCTGACCCCGCCCCCCTCCCCCGGGCCCCGCCCCCCCCTCCCCCCGCCCCCTTCATGCTGTGCAACCCATGAAACAGGCCAAAAAGTAGCTGTGCATGGCAACGGTGGAGAGGTAACCGAGACAGCGCCGGCAACAGATGCTACCTGTTGAGATGCTATGGCGCCATGCACAGGCAGCACACACTCAACTGCCTTCACCAAGGCCACAACATATTCACTCAAAATGTTTGTTTTGTTTATCGCTGCTTGTTCAGAATGATTTTGCAAATCAAACGGTAACGTCATATTTTCACCTTGTGACTTTTATAGTGCATCCAGAACTGGGCAGTAAAGGGCGGCAGCTGCACTTGTCTAATGTGAAAACCACCCATCACATGTGGCTCTTGGAGGAGTTATTCTGTTGTGATGTTGTGAAGTCGAGGACAGAAGTGACTACGCAGCATTTGACTATAAAACAATATAGGCAACGACTCGTACTGCTGACAGCAGGTGTTGCGTTAATTGGCCCAGGAAATAGGGTGCTCCGTGTTCCGTGTTCCCAGGCAACGGTCTGTGCTGGTGTTCCGTGTTCCCAGGCAACGGTCTGTGCTGGTGTTCCGTGTTCCCAGGCAACGGTCTGTGCTGGTGTTCCGTGTTCCCAGGCAACGGCAACAGTGAAGCGTGGTGGAGGTTCAACACTGAAGCGTCATGAAGGGTCATGCAGCGGTACCCAGCGCTAAAGGGTCGTGCGGTACCCAACGCTAAAGGGTCGTGCGGTACCCAACGCTAAAGGGTCGTGCGGTACCCAACGCTAAAGGGTCGTGCGGTACCCAGCGCTAAAGGGTCGTGCGGTACCCAGCGCTAAAGGGTCGTGCGGTACCCAGCGCTAAAGGGTCGTGCGGTACCCAACGCTAAAGGGTCGTGCGGTACCCAACGCTAAAGGGTCGTGCGGTACCCAACGCTAAAGGGTCGCGGCGGTACCCAGCGCTAAAAAGGGTCGCGGCGGTACCCAGCGCTAAAGGGTCGTGCGGTACCCAGCGCTAAAGGGTCGTGCGGTACCCAGCGCTAAAGGGTCGTGCGGTACCCAGCGCTAAAGGGTCGTGCGGTACCCAACGCTATGGGGGCACCCCCCCCCCACATCTCAGCCAGCCGCACCATTCATTACTAATGAAACACACACAGCTTGTGTCCAACACGCACGCATGCAGAGGCACGTGCACACACATGCACGCACACACACCTTAACATACGTGCCATCTTTCCTGCTCTCACACACACATCCTTAAGATTCATTGCTGACAGCAGTCAGGCAGTAAACATCACCAGTGAAAACATAAGCGAGTGACAGAATTTACATTTACCGCATGGCGAACGCTCTAGTCCAGAGAGGCTTACAGAAGCTCTTTGTAGTCGCAAAACATTTCTTCATGTGAGCATAGACAGGTCAGCGTGAAGAATATTTCTGAGTGTTTTGTGTCTGCCTGTGTGTGTGTGTGTGTGTGTGTGTGTGTGTGTGTGTGGAGGCTCTGGGATCAGCATAGCTATCCTCACCTCTACATCCTTGTACTTGTCTCTCAGGTCCAGCAGACGGTGGTGAGTGTGTGTGTGTGTGTGTGTGTGTCCTCACCTCTACATCCTTGTACTTGTCTCTCAGGTCCAGCAGACGGTGGTGAGTGTGTGTGTGTGTGTGTGTGTGTGTGTCCTCACCTCTACATCCTTGTACTTGTCTCTCAGGTCCAGCAGACGATGGTATGCTCGGATGGCCTCTGCGAACTCGCCCACGTCGATGCACACGGCGATGAAGTTCTCCCAGATCTGCCAGCGCTCGAAGTTGCACTTGAGCGCCTCCTGCAGGGTGCGGAAGGCCTTCTCCCTGTGGGTCAGAGGCATGATGGGTAGCGTTGGGGAGCAGCGTGGGTGCCAGGCCTCACCAAATGTGCGGCACGGAAATGAAACACAGCTGTGTCTGGTCAATAATGCCACTAGACCGAGCCAACTTCCACAGCTCAACAAAGCAGAAGTTGTCCCGCACACAACACACACACACACACAACTCTGTTCTGAGTGTTGTCCGACTGACTGAGCAGCATTAACCAGGTTTTAATAGAAGATTCCCAAGTCTCATCTTAGGGATGAGTGCACAGGGCTGATTGGCTGAGGGACCTGGGGGAGGGAAGACTTCCCACAAGCCCTCAGCACTTCGCTGCTACACCAAGGCTGCTCAGAGGAAAGAAGCCCCGGCTGACGGTCTCTACGGGGGAGGGGCTGACGGTCTCTATGGGGGAGGGGCATCCTAATCGACATTTACCTGCCGAGTCGGGTGAGAGCTTGAGCTTGTAACTCAGCAGGGCTCGGAGAAACAGAGCGGCAACGGAGATGTGTCAGTTAAACCTGCCCGTGTGCTCCGTTCAGCCTGACAGCCTAGAGCTGGAGAAGACATGTGGAAGGTTCCCACACTGTGTGTGTGTGTGTGTGTGTGTACACACACACGCAAATGGGGTGGAGCAGCATGTTATGAGCTACACAATTTGACAAGTTGTGATGTTTTCTGAAGAGTGAAACTAATCTTACTTTTTCCTCAGTTTGATGTAAGCTGTGGACAGGTTGTTCCAAGCCTCTGAGTTCTGAATGAGAGAAAGAACAGTGTGTGTAAAGAACAGTCTATGTAAAGAACAGTGTGTGTAAAGAACAGTCTATGTAAAGAACAGTGTAAAGACAGTCTATGTAAAGAACAGTCTGTGTAAAGGAAAACCATCTATTTACTTCTGACACAGTTTGAAGTTTCTCATTTGTTTCTCTTTTTTGATGGCAGCTTGGGGGCCATCTTTACTCTGTGATCACATGATTCACTAGAACAAAATGTCTGATCTGGATTATGACCTCGTCATGCCAGAGTATAAAGTTGACAGAGAAGATAGCTAACTTGTGTAAAAGAAGATTTATGTAAAAGAAGAGATGGTCGGTCACGTGACTCACATCTGGTTCCAGAGACACGCATCTCTGGAAGGCTTTAGCTGCTCCCTCATAACTCTCCAATGCAAAATATGCACAGCCTAGAGAGAACCACACCCCAAGCTACCACCGAGAGGGAGGGAGGGAGAGAGAGACATAACCGATTATTCATGGGTCCCACCTGTTCTCTCATCAGTGTCATAAGGCCTTGTCACGTGACCCTCATACTGAAGCAGAACTCTGGTGAGGAGATCCAAGCGTTAAGATCACACAGCACAGAAGTGCAGGTGGTGTTGTCAAGGTAATAGAAACAGACACAAATGCATTATGTTTTCTACTGAGAGAGACAATATGGAGCTGTTCATCCACGCTAGACAGGCACCTTGTGTCTCACACACACACACACACACACACACGCACACACACAGGCTGTGTCCTCAAGCTCCTTCAGCTCACTGGGGACACTCCGCCCACCACTGGAGACACTCCGCCCACCACTGGAGACACTCCGCCCACCACTGCCCGAGAGTCCAGACAGGGGTCAGTGATAAACAAGAGGAAGTGATTTTTCCTCCTCGCCCTCCCCCTCTCCACCCCTCCCTCACTTTCATCCTCCACCCGTCCCTCCACTACCACCACCCCTCTGACTGGGAATTCCACGCTTCTCCTCTTCAAGCAGCTGCAGTGGACAGGCTTGGCTGCTGTGTGTGTGTGTGTGTGTGTGTGTGTGTGTGTGTGTGTGAGAGAGACCTGCATGGCGTTGATGCGTAGCGAGCGCTCGAAGCACTCCACACACTGCTGGAACTCTCGGTTGCGGAGGTGGTGGAGGGCGCGGCATCTCTGTGCCCGGGCGCTGCGGTGTTTCGACAGCTCCCACGCCCGGTCGTAGTACTGAGGGTCCTTCACTACATCTCCCAGCATGCAGTACAGGGACGGACTCTCCTTCTTCTCCAGCTCACGTCTCAAGATCTCCTCTGCCTAAAACGGGTGGGGGAGACAGAACATGAAAAAGAAGAAAGGTGGGTGGAGAGAGGGAGGGAGGGAGGAGAGGTGAAGAGAGAGAGAGAGAGACAGAATGCATTAAAATAATATATACAAGCACCAATGGTTAGTGTCATGGCAGTAAAGCTGTTATTAAGGGGAGGCCGAGGTATAAACACGCCCAGCTTCTGCCCGGCCAATCAGAGGCCTTGCCTGCATTTTTCAGCAGCCATTATTTCAACACCACCGGAGCACAAAGCCCAACATTCCTCACACAGAACCCTCGCAAGTCCAGTTTTTACTGCACAACATCCATCGCTGGTCCAGGGCCTGTACGGCACTCCCACGAGAAAGCAATTTGTGTCAGCGAGGCCTGCTGGAAGCTCTGAGGAGACGAACGGTGTGTGTGTGTGTGTGTGTGTGTGTGTGTGTGTGTGCCAATGAATCTGCTCTTTCCCGTTGCTTAACAACAGCATATGGCACATTTCCTCGCCGGTAACAAGCATGGCGGTAAGGGTTCAGCTTGGTCCCGGATGATGCGGGCGACCCCGCAGTGCAGGTCTCGATTAAATCTCCGCCTCGAGACGCGCCGTAACACCACGATTTCACGGCTGCGTGTCGGAGCTGAGGAGCGGCCTCTCTGCGGACTACAGCACGGCTTTTTCAAACAGAACAGGATGTTCAGAATAAACAGACATTTTATACAGTGATCAGAGTGAAATGACCTACAAATTGTTCAGAACGTAACTTGCCCCTTATAGAAGAAACATTCCAACAAGTAAATGCCCCCCCCTCCCCACCCCCGAGGATGTTCCCTATGTAGGAAGAAGGAGCTTATTTTGACAAAAGGGGAGGTTTTTCCTGGTATTACTGAGGCAAAATTTCACCAGCAGGAATGGAACAGGTCCAAACTCAGATAGAAGGCCGCTTGCCTGCGAAGTTACTTCTCAGCGTTATGCAGGAGTAGGTCATCCCCCAACATCACTGCCAGGTGTCACTTACATGACGGAGCATTACATCCCCTCCCTGACTGTTATTACTTATGCGCTGGTGTACAACACTGTGGAGCGCATATCTGGCTGGGTTCCAGAAGCAGCCCTTCAACATCCCGGGGCTACAGCTGTATATTGGCACACAGAACAGGCGTGAGAGATGCAGACATCAGCAAGCACTGCGCTAGGCCACGCGGGTGACGAATAAGAGCAGAGCGCCGCACCCATAAAACCCGCACCCAACAGACTTAAAGCCACACCAGACCTGTGATGGTAAATGACACTTTTACAGACTTTATTTCAGTTGTGAGCTGAACAATGCAAGAAGCAGCTCTACTGGAGAGTCTCCCCCCTGGGGTTGAACCTTTAGCTGATTTAAATAAAGAAATAAATAAATAATGGCAGAGTGATTTCACAAGGTCTTTTATAAAATATCAATAAGGTAATACAGAGGATGTCCATGGTTTCATTTGCATCTAATACGCATAATATGCATCTCCAAGCATTTTTGTACATCGTATATGTGAACAAAATGTGATGTGCATGAGAGAAGAGATGAGAGAAGTGAGAACAAACAGAGGGAGGACATGCAGGTAAGGGAGGAGGGATTCCCACACCTGCCCCTACACCTGCCCTGCACATGTGCCCCACACCTGCCCCCGCAAATCTGACCCTACACCTGCCCCCAGACACCTGCCCCCGCAAACCTGCCCCTACACCTGCCCACGCACACCTGCCCTGCACGTTTCCCCCACACACCTGCGCCCCACAAACCTACCCACCCCCACACACCTGCCCCCCACACAACTGCCCACCCCCACACACCTGCCCCACACCAGGCCCACACCACAGCTGGATTCCTCACCCTGTACTACAGTACAGCTGAAGTGAACTCCACACTCTACAGTGTGGCTGTACCAGCCTACAACGATCACACTCGTATGAAGACATGTGCACGTCCTCACACACTCTTACGCACATCACCCCCTCCCCAACATCAACCCTCTCCCCAACACCACCCTTAATTCTCTCCACCCTTCTACGCCTCCTGTTTTTTTACTTTCTGCTGCCCTGTTTCCCCTGATCTATCCATTTCCTTCCCTTCCATCTGATCACTTGACTCAATTTCTCTCTCTCTCTCTCTCTCTCTCTCATCTCTCTCTCTCCGTGCGTTCTATTTCACAGACAGTTCATTCATCTTTGTATTCAGAGAGGAAGATGAAGAACAAGAGGGAGGGAAAGAGACAAAGACAGAGAGAGAGAGAGAGAGGAGAGAGAGAGAGAGAGAGAGAGAGAGGGAGAGAGAGAGAGAGAGAGAGAGAGAGGGAGGGAGGATACAGGGTGGGCTTTATCCCAGACGCTGCAGGGTAGCGCTGCTGTCTTTCAGGGTGAGTATGTGAGCTTTCAGAGAAATGGCTTCTCTCAATTGAGCCTGGACTTCTTTAATCAGATTGCAGGACAAAGTGCTCCTGTAATGTGATAAGACTGTGGGGCAGCTCCCATGACAGAATGCAGAGAACAGGAACACTGAGTGTGTGTGTGTGTTGAAGTTTATATTTGAGTGCGAGTGTCACTGCTGAGGGTCAGACGGTTCCCAACAGTAGACAGGTAAGTCCAAACACCCATGTACACACACACACACCTGAGTAAGTCAGAAGGAAGCCCTCTGATGTCACTGCTGAATGACATCACGTTAATGTGCCTGACTCACGCATCATGATGTCACTGCACCAGGACCAGGACACGGGGGCAGGGAGGACAGACAGGCTGATGATGTCACACAGCGGGATGATGTCACAGAGTAAAATGTTTTGTTTTCCCAACCCATTCAACCCCGTGTGTGTGTGTTTATGCACACGTGTGTGTGTGTGTGTACCTTGCCGTGCTGGCCGATTCTCTCCAGGCAGATGACAGCATCCTCCCAGAGTTCCAGTCTCTCGTAGATCAGCAGAGCAGAGCTGGTCAATCCCAGATCTGTCAGCAGAGACGCTAACTGCCTCTGGGGCAGGAGGTGGAGGTGAGAGAAGGAGGGGGGGCAAGTCAGAGAGACAGATATGCACCAGCATGTGTAGTTCAGACATGCCTGCCCCACATGTGTGAACCCTTTTTATAAACATGCACACAATGGCAAAAACAACAAAAATAAACTCAAATCCAGAAGTACACACACACACACACACACACACACACACACACATCTTTTTTGTTTCACTGCAGTCCACACATGCCCATTTAAGCTAAATTTACATCTTCTCATTGTGCAGCATCACACAGTGATTCACCAGGACATGCAAACAGAGATGAAATACACAGGGAAACAGACGATGTAGAAGTACGAAGACGTCACTCGTCTGGATGTGCAACGTTGGTCCAGAGTCGCTACCTGGATGCAGCATCACCTGGTCTCACACAACTCAACAATTCTGCTATTAACACTTCCTATTGTTTCTCATTTTCAAAACAGCTGGATAAACAAATCTGCAGTGTCTCCTGTTTATAGGGGTCATGGGGTCGTCTTCAGTAGTACTCGGACCCAGACCGAGACGGCACTGAGCTCCAACAGGGGGAGAAACACTAGCTTTATGAAAGATCCACCGTGTCCGTGTAACGTGCTAAAGGTCAACGCCGTGACCTCCCTGTGATCCCAGCATCCTGCTGACCTTGTACGGCAAATCACGTCCCACCAGCATTACAACTACCCACAAATCCATAAAATTTAGTCCCTGGCGTCATCGTCTGAGATCACACGCAAGTAGGGAGACGTGGGAACGTGATGAAAATAGCAAACACACACAGGAAGAGGAGAGAAGCAGAGGAGGAGGGGAGAGAGAAGCAAGGGAGGAGGGAGAGGAAGACAGGAGGAAGGGAGGAGGGAGAGGAAGACAGGAGGAAGGGAGGAGGGAGAGGAAGAGGACAGTTACAAAGAGGAAAGAACAAAAGAGTGAGCATGAAAGACAAAAAGATATGTGTATATAGGGTGTGTGTGTGTGTGTGTGTGTGTGTGTGTGCGTGCGTCTGTGTGAGTGTGTAAGAGAGAGAATGAGGGGGAGGGGGGGTAGTATGGGGGGTATTTCCTTATAGTCTCATTTGTGTATCGTGTCCTTTCCTTTATCTGCCCTTGTGCAGCCCCCTCTCTCAGGCCCCTCCCACAGGGCCCCTCCCACATGACCCCTCCCACAGGCCACACTTCCTCAGGCCCCTCTCACAGGGCCCACTCCCACAGGCCCCTCCCACAGGGCCCCTCCCACAGGCCCCTCCCATGCAGAATGGCCAAGGCCAATACAACATTTTATCACATTTATAGCAAAATGATTAATTTTGTAAGCAAGTCCAGCGATATCTGAAATCTCTTCCCATCTCAAAAACATTTCTGCCCTCCAACCTTTCTTTCCACCTGCATGGAGTGTGTACAGGTGCGCGCACGCACACACACACACACGCACGCACGCACGCACGCACACACACACACACACACACACACACACCTCGTCTCCTGCCTGCCTGAGGTTCTTCCATCCCCCAGGCAGCAATAGGTCTGCCTTCAATTCCAGCTTTATTGCTGTTCGCTGTTATTACACCATGCGCCGCGGCGATGTCATCTGCTGAAGCGCTCTCTCCATACCTCCCTCCGTCTCTACCTCCCTCCATCCCCACCTCCTGCATTCCATCTCCTCTCCTCCTCCTACTCACGTCTCTGCACTTTTTTCAGTTTTGCGCAGCCTTTTAGCACACGGCTACTCTCTGTTCTATGGTCTCTCTCCACAGATCTGTGTTCTACAGTCTCTCTCTCCACAGATCTGTGTCCTACAGTCTCTCTCTCTCTCTCTCCACAGATCTGTGTTCTACAGTCTCTCTCTCCACAGATCTGTGTCCTATAGTCTCTCTCTCCACAGATCTGTGTTCTACAGTCTCTCTCTCCACAGATCTGTGTCCTACAGTCTCTCTCTCCACAGATCTGTGTCCTACAGTCTCTCTCTCCACAGATCTGTGTCCTACAGTCTCTCTCTCCACAGATCTGTGTCCTACAGTCTCTCTCTCCACAGATCTGTGTTCTACAGTCTATCTCTGCACAGATCTGTGTCCTACAGTCTCTCTCTCCACAGATCTGTATCCTATAGTCTCTCTCTCCACAGATCTGTGTCCTACAGTCTCTCTCTCCACAGATCCGTGTCCTACAGTCTCTCTCTCCACAGATCTGTATCCTATAGTCTCTCTCTTCACAGATCTGTGTCCTACAGTCTCTCTCTCCACAGATCTGTGTCCTACAGTCTCTCTCTCCACAGATCTGTGTCCTACAGTCTCTCTTTCCACAGATCTGTGTCCTAGTCTCTCTCTCTCTCCACAGATCTATGTCCTACTGTCTCTGTCTCTCTCTCCACAGATCTGTGTCCTACAGTCTCTCTTTCCACAGATCTGTGTCCTACAGTCTCTCTCTCTCTCTCTCTCCCCACAGATCTGTGTCCTACAGTCTCTGTGCAGCTGTGTGTTCTACAGTGAGGTTAGGGATCAGACTGTGCTGGGCTGATCCGGTACCTGCACGCTCCAGTGTGGTGGAACCTGGCAGCTGTAGAAGATCTTCAGCCTCTCCTGGGCTGGGCACGTCTTCTCGCTGAAGAAGTCCACCAGCGCCTGTGAGGAACACAAGTACAAGGTCTCAGCATCCCTCAATACAGACAGCACTGCAGTCTGCAGGAGATGCGGAGATGACGGAGGAGACTTTTCAGAGGGTGTCTAGCTTGGTTTCTCTGCTGGTTCCTTAACGTTCCAACTTGTAGCCCAGCCTATACTGCGGTTTGAATGGTGTCACTTTGTTTAGACCAAGTGTTTAACGTCTACACTCGTCTTTCCTACCAGAGTCACTGTCAGACTAATAAACACACATGAAGTCAGGCCAGACGTGATGGAAAATGTGATGGAGAGGTGGAAGGATAGAGGTAGAGAGTGAAGGATTACATCTGTGAGGGATGAACTGACGTGCAGGGAACAGGCGGATGGAGTGAAGGGAGAGAGAGCGAAGGGAGAGAGACAGAGAGAGGGAGGGGGAGAGAGAGAGAGAGAGAGAGAGAGAGAGAGAGGGAGGGGAGAGAGCGAGAGGGGAGTGAAGGAGAGAAAAGGAGGGGAGAGAGGGGGAGAAAGAGGGAAACAGAGAGAGAGGGAGGGAGAGAGGAGGGGAGAGAGGGGGAGAGAGGGAGGGAGAGGGAGGGAGAGAGCGAGAAGGAGGGAGACAGAGAGAGAAGGAGGGGAGAGAAGGAGGGCAAGAGAGAGAGGGAGGGGAGTGAAGGAGAGAGACAGAGAGAGGGAGGGGGGCAGGAGGAGTGTTGGGGGAGAGAGGGACACAGTTTAATTAATTGTCCCTGATGAAAGAGACAAGGACAGGAAATAAGGGGGTAACTGAGAAACACCAAGATAAAAAAGATGAATCTGAAAAAATGAAAACTAGTTTACGAAAGCAGGATTTGCATATTATGCAAATTAGCAAGCAAGAAGGTGATGAGGACAGCACCCAACAACTACAACAGCAGTCCGAGCACTATGGGCAGGGACCCCAGGAAGTGACAAGTGATTCCTGTCCAATGTATTACCATCGTGGTTCTGAGACTGGGCACCCACAGGTGGTTGCTTGTCTATCTTCTTTAGAAACACTTATTAAAGCACCCAGCCATCTGAAAGAGTCGCTAGTCGATTTGGACATGTTGGTTTTCACAAAAAGTTTCAGGTTACTTGTTTTAACACGTTATAACAAAAGACAACATCTAATAACCATGAGCATGTGTCCTTCTGTAGCCTGGACCAAGTCTCATCTTCTACGCTTTTCTGTAAAAGGCTGACGGTCTTGTTATCGAAGGATCAGTGCCATTTACAAGCAGACAGCTACAGGAAGCCTACACAAACCTCACACACACACACACACACACACACACACACACACACACAAAACCAGCCCTTTCCTACTGAAGTATCAGCCGCACAAACAACACTATGAAGCTCTCCAAAGATGCCAAAAATAAATAAATAAACATAAATAAATAAATATAATAAAATAGGTTTTCACTTATGATGGGAAACGAGATGTTGAAACAATCCTGCGCAAACACCCCCCCCCCCCTCGAGACAGACAACAGCAGATCTGCCCAGCAACACAGAGCTTCCGCTCCCGAGAACAGGCGGAAATATCGGAGCACAGGCCGAGCCGAATGCGGCGCTACGTGTTTGGAGCAGATGCTCACACATCAGTACACTAAGCAACAATACGATCATCTAAAGCTCTGAAGAACGGGGAACCTCCATGAAGATGCTGGCTACACATTACCACTGAGCAGGGTCAGCTGTTCCTTCCACGTCCCTCACCAGCTTCATAAGGGAAACTGTCATGCTGACATCACTGTGCCTGTTGCCCCGGAGATGGACTCTGGCTAACACGCTGTGACATACACTCACACACACACATGATTACACCACGAAGGCAGGAAACACCGCGTTTGAAATGGGTCCGACCCCTCCTAAATTACCACCACTGATCCAGCGATTCTAGAACATTCCTGTAACCGAAGGGAAACAGCAGCACTACAGCAATGTGAAAACGACATTCAAAAAATGAAACCTGCCCTCGTGTTACTCGTCATTTCAGCATCCCGCCCTCGTAAAAGAATGCACAGAGGGGGGTGGGGGTGATTGGGGGGTGATTGGAGGGGGGTGGGGGTGGTTGGGGGGGTGATTGGGGGTGGCAGCCGAAGTAGAAGCTCACTGAGAAACTTGTGAGGAAATGAAATTTCCAATTCACTTGATGCAATCAGCTTCTTTAGAGGGAGATAAGCAAAGCTCATTGGTGGGCTGCCCCCCAGATAACTAATGACTTATTGTGCTCGTGCGTAGCTGCACAGAGAGGAGCTTTGCAAACGCCCACCGAGCTGTGGTGATGGGGACCATAATGTGTGTGGTGGAGCAGCATCACTCAGATAAACAGGAGCAGGTTCATCTGCATGGAACGAACCTCTGCGTTCACCCTTTAGATGCATCTCCCACCGCAAAAACGCAAAACACACCTGGTCTAGATGGTTTTTTAGAGTCGGCTCAACCTACAAAGCCAACAAAATAAAATACAACAGGGGATTACAAACTCATTACAAATTACAACCAGGGAATAAAACTCATTACAGCAGAAACAGACGCCAGTGGAGCCCCTAGGACACGGACGTAAGCTCAACAGAGTTACCTCGTGTTCGCTAATAAGAGTATGTTTAGTAATCTAGGATTCGATTAAAAATAACAGGTCTAGCAGTGAGATGTCAAGAACACCAAGAATTGCCCTTAATAAGAAACATAAACAGTTATATTTCCTCATAATTGATTTTGATTAACAATCAAAGTATTTCCTAAGTTCAACTCCGCAGGCAAACACACGTCCTATATTCCGGCCGATCCCAGTTAAGATCACCAGCAGACACCGCACACGTGAAGGGCATGTATCTCGGTGAAGAACACACCGGCAATGGCTGTGCGCATCTTCAGGCAGACAAAAACATGCTTTACTCCCCAACTGAATTAGCGTGAGGCTAAACCACATTTGTGTTGAACTGTTTCGGGGTTAGTCAGGCGTGGGATTGGTGTGGGATTGCCTCGTGGCATGTACGTTCAAGTCTCTTGTTTAATCTAGCCTCAAGATAATCCAAATCCATATCGAGGATGTAAGTCGCATGTCCCCATTTCAAGGACGTTATCGATTAAGTGAAGAAATTGAATTTCTTATTCAAAGAAATCTACTTCATCCAGGGTACCATTACAGTTCTAAATGTAAAATATGAAGGAGTCAGTCAATAAGTGATGGGGTTGAATCCTTACAGGACAGGACGGGACTCATGACCAGGTCTCTTACAGGACAGGACTCATGACCTGGTCCCTTACAGGACAGGACTCATGACCAGGTCCCTTACAGGACAGGACGGGACTCATGACCAGGTCTCTTACAGGACAGGACTCATGACCTGGTCCCTTACAGGACAGGACTCATGACCAGGTCCCTTACAGGACAGGACTCATGACCAGGTCTCTTACAGGACAGGACTCATGACCTGGTCCCTTACAGGACAGGACGGGACTCATGACCAGGTCCCTTACAGGACGGGACTCATGACCAGGTCTCTTACAGGACAGGACTCATGACCTGGTCCCTTACAGGACAGGATGGGACTCATGACCTGGTCCCTTACAGGACAAGACTCACGACCAAGTCCCTTACAGGACAGGACGGGACTCATGACCAGGTCCCTTACAGGACGGGACTCATGACCTGGTCCCTTACAGGACGGGATTCATGACCTGGTCCCTTACAGGACAGGATGGGACTCATGACCAGGTCCCTTACAGGACAGGACGGGACTCATGACCAGGTCTCTTACAGGACAGGACTCATGACCTGGTCCCTTACAGGACAGGACTCATGACCAGGTCCCTTACAGGACAGGACGGGACTCATGACCAGGTCTCTTACAGGACAGGACTCATGACCTGGTCCCTTACAGGACAGGACGGGACTCATGACCTGGTCCCTTACAGGACAAGACTCACGACCAGGTCCCTTACAGGACAGGACGGGACTCATGACCAGGTCCCTTACAGGACGGGACTCATGACCAGGTCCTTTACAGGACGGGACTCATGACCTGGTCCCTTACAGGACGGGATTCATGACCAGGTCTCTTACAGGACGGGACTCATGACCTGGTCCCTTACAGGACAGGACGGGACTCATGACCTGGTCCCTTACAGGACAGGACGGGACTCATGACCAGGTCCCTTACAGGACAGGACTCATGACCAGGTCCCTTACAGGACAGGACTCATGACCAGGTCCCTTACAGGACAGGACGGGACTCATGACCTGGTCCCTTACAGGACAGGACGGGACTCATGACCTGGTCCCTTACAGGACAGGACGGGACTCATGACCTGGTCCCTTACAGGACGGGACTCATGACCTGGTCCCTTACAGGACAGGACTCATGACCAGGTCCCTAACAGGACAGGACTCATGTCCCCGCACCTCCTCTTCCTTTAGGACACCCTGCACCTCCTCTGCCTTTAGGACACCCTGCACCTCCCCTTCCTTTAGGACACCCTGCACCTCCTCTGCCTTTAGGACACCCTGCACCCCCCTTCCTTTAGGACACCCTGCACCTCCCCTTCCTTTAGGACGCCCAGCACCTCCTCTGCCTTTAGGACACCCTGCACCTCCTCTTCCTTTAGGACACCCTGCACCTCCCCTTCCTTTAGGACACCCTGCACCTCCCCTTCCTTTAGGACACCCTGCACCTCTTCTGCCTTTAGGACACCCTGCACCTCTTCTGCCTTTAGGACACCCTGCACCTCTTCTGCCTTTAGGACACCCTGCACCTCCTCTTCCTTTAGGACACCCTGCACCTCCCCTTCCTTTAGGACACCCTGCACCTCCCCTTCCTTTAGGACACCCTGCACCTCCCCTTCCTTTAGGACGCCCTGCACCTCCCCTTCCTTTAGGACGCCCTGCACCTCCTCTGCCTTTAGGACACCCTGCACCTCCCCTTCCTTTAGGACACCCTGCACCTCCCCTTTAGGACACCCTGCACCTCCCCTTCCTTTAGGACACCCTGCACCTCCTCTTCCTTTAGGACACCCTGCACCTCCTCTGCCTTTAGGACACCCTGCACCTCTTCTGCCTTTAGGACACCCTGCACCTCTTCTGCCTTTAGGACACCCTGCACCTCTTCTGCCTTTAGGACACCCTGCACCTCTTCTGCCTTTAGGACACCCTGCACCTCTTCTGCCTTTAGGACACCCTGCACCTCCCCTTCCTTTAGGACACCCTGCACCTCCCCTTCCTTTAGCAGGCCCTGCACCTCCCTTCCTTTAGGACACCCCTTCCTTTAGGACACCCTGCACCTCCCCTTCCTTTAGGACACCCTGCACCTCCTCTTCCTTTAGGACACCCTGCACCTCCCCTTCCTTTAGGACACCCTGCACCTCCCCTTCCTTTAGGACACCCTGCACCTCCCCTTCCTTTAGGACACCCTGCACCTCCCCTTCCTTTAGGACACCCTGCACCTCCTCTTCCTTTAGGACACCCTGCACCTCCCCTTCCTTTAGGACACCCTGCACCTCCTCTTCCTTTAGGACACCCTGCACCTCCCCTTCCTTTAGGACGCCCTGCACCTCCTCTTCCTTTACTCACAACCTCCATTTGTCCATCTTCATTCATGCAGATGAGCAATCAGGCCATGGCCTTTTCTGAGGGCAGGCCGCCTCCCCCAGCCGCCCCCCGAGCCGCCCCCTAGGGGGCAAACATTCTGGACTTGAGGGGCGGAGAAGACACTGTCTGGTGCTGAGTGAAACAAATGTTGTGCTTTGCTTGGGAGGACCCTGTGCCACACGACATCCTTTCAGTCAACCAATCACAAACCTTCAACACCCGAGAGCTCTGGGTAATGAGCACTGCACCACACACACACCCTGATGTAGACAGAGTAATATACATACACACACACACCCTGATATATACAGAGTAATATATATGCACACACACACACACACCGATATATATACAGAGTAATATACACACACGCAAACACACACCGATGCATACAGAGTAATATACACACACGCAGACACACACACCGATGAATACAGAGTAATATACACACACGCAGACATACACACACGCAGACACACACCGATGCATACAGAGTAACACACAACCATTCCTGAACAATGTGGTCCCCTTCATGAAAGGTCAAAACACAATACATGATCTAATATCTAAGGAAGCTAAGAGCTTTCGATTTTCTATTTCTAGCCTTTTATTTTCGGATTGCTGAAAAAAATACACATATATATCCTTTACAATGTATTATTATGCTGTTAGCAGGAGAAAGATCTCTCTTCCTCTCGGGTTTAACGCTGTCCTGCTTTGTATCCAGTTTTTCTTCTTCTTCAAATTCATTTCCCTGATCCATCTCAAGTTTAGGTCGAGACTATTTTAGAAGCTCAACAGTCTGTGCGCCAACATCATAGTCAGACAGCAAAATCAGTTGCATCGCTCACAGCGCTCTTATTGGCCCAGAGCTCCAGCGAGTGGGAGGCGGCTGGGAGAAGCTAGCCTATCACAGACATCCGTTCAGAAAGAGGAAGCAGCTGAGAGGATGTCAGTCGTCCCCCCTCCCAGGAGTTCAACTGTCTGCTCCTCTACACTCACACTCTCTCGTCATCTATTCAGGAAACATGGAATCCCACCAGAGCACAGGAGTTCAGTGAATGGTCCTCCTTGTTCACACAAGTCTGTCATAAAGTGTGTGTGTGTGTGTGTGTGTGTGTGTGTGTGTGTGTGTGTGTACATACCTGTGTCTGCATCATGGCTCTCTCAACCCTTCGTGAGCTGGTTCTTTCCAGTTTGGTCCTCAGGCACAGTGACGTCACCTCCACCGCCCAGAACTTTGGCTGGGACAGCAAGCACTAAGGGTCAAAAGAAAGAGAACCAACCCAGGAAATCAGCCCCCATGTTCAGATTCCTCTGTGTTGCAGCCATTACCCACTCAGGAGGGCACGACCTCTAGGGGTCAGGGGCCCGGGGCCCCTCCCCAACAACACACTCTCAGTGGTTTGATTTATTTATATGCTGAACTATGACAATTATTGCAAAATGATTGTTTGAATTAAACTTTCATTTAAAACATTCTGAAAAAGTACTTTATATGACGACATATAGCAGTTCGCATATTTAGCCTGACCATGCGAGGACAAGATTTTTATTGATGCGTAGAACCCAATCAGCCCTACTCCACCCAGGGTCAGCCCCACCCAGGGTCAGCCCCACCCAGAAGCAGGGCTGTGTAATTACTGTCAGCAGAAATTCTGTCCCCCATACGTTACTGAAAACCTCCCTCAGCCGCAGGGGCAGGTGGACACAGTACAGAAGCCCAACTGTGACTCCCCATTCAATAAGACCAACAGACCCATTACAGCGTCTAGTAGGTGTAAGACAGGCTGTCGTATAGGACTAAAGCAGCACCTTATACTGGACAGGGTCTGAGGAACGCTACACTAGTATGGAGACGTGGGTCAGTACGCTGTGTCAGAACTTTAGTCTCACTCTCAATATGCACACAAATGTGGTCAGAAGCAATGTGAAAGATCTCAGTAGAGAAGGAAGAGTTCACAACAGGACTCTTCTTAACAACGTTCTGAGGGTTAGACTGTTTACATCAAAGGGCGGTGGGCGGAGTCAAAGGTGGGGCTGGGGGAGTGGCCAGGGGCAGTCGGAGCACAGGGAGTGAAGCAGCACTCTGCTCAGACTCATTGTTCATCTGGCTGACTGTAAACACACACAGCATGGAGCAAGACAAGTGGCCCACTGACATTCTCTCACACACACACACACACACACAGGGAGAGAGAGACAGACGAAGGCAGAGAGAGAGAGAGAGAGAGAGAGAGAGAGACAGACGAAGATAGAGAGACATATGCATCATCCTGTAAACACACATGGCTGTATGGCAGAGAAAGAATATGGTCCAGCGTAAAAGGAGCACGGAGCCTAGAGATCAACACGAGCTTCGTGGTTAACTCTGATGGTCTTAACGCGTTAGCCAACGGTCCTCAAAAAATCAATCATCTTCCTCTTAGTCTTCGAGTGTGTGTGTGTGTGTGTGTGTGTGTGTGTGTGTATGGCTTTTCGTACACAGACACGCACACGACACAGGCATAAGAACATATATGCACACATGCACGCACATGTGTGTGTGTGTTCCTTGATTACTTCCTGAGGTATGAATGAATGATTTACTGACATTGATCTCGGTTACGACCCTCCAGAAAACCACAATGCACCACCACACCCCACAGCCCACATTACTGCACCTCACCCTCTGAGTCATACACGACCTAAACTCAGTCTCCAATCACAAAGTGAAGCAGCAAGGGGGGGCGGGGTCACCCGCATGGCTTCAACAAGGAGGGGCGGGGTCACCCGCATGGCTTCAACAAGATTGATGAGGATTTACGACGGCCTTAGGCGCGCAGGAGGAGAACTTTAAAAGCACTTTAGAAACCCTACCTGTCAAAGTCCAGAACGCACCGCGATCCAAGAACTTCTTAGCGCTCTACTACAGGCTTGTATCAGACACCGATATTTTACCACTGTTGTCCAACGCATAGTCCCAATACTGATGCCTTTGTGACTTTGGTTATTCATACTCAAAAGTAGAAGGAGCTTTACTAGACTGAGCACTAGGTGTGAAGATCTGGAATTACACGCAAAGCTTAAAAACAACAACAAAACATTTTCTGGGTTTTAATTCCATTCAAATGGATCAAATCTGTTTTGGTGATTAGCATCTTATCTGCATCTACGCGACAGCCTCCAAGTGCAGCTCATTCACACAGGTGCACCTGACACACACATACAAGCCCAGATAAAAGCACAAAGACAGGAAGCTCAACAAGCATTTTTAAGCATCTTAATTACAAAAGAAAAGGCCTTGCTCAGCCTGAGAGGAGATTCCAAGGAACAGGAGAACCGGACTGTTTGGATGCTGGATTTCACGATGGCCATGTAAGAGTCCGCAGCAGCAGCTAGCATAGCCGCTAAACACCGCCTCTCCATACCCGATCCCAATCAGACATGGGTAGCCGATCAATTCCTTCAACAGATCCACATGCTGTGTTCTTCACACACTGGATATGTGTTTACGCCTCAAGGCATTCAGAGGTTTATAAACAAGCAGCAACACTGTAGTGGATCGTGTCGGTAGTTCAAAGACAGTGAAGGATCTTGGTTCACCCCAATCGAAATTTGTCCTCCGCATTTACCCATCTGTGTGAGAGAGGGTGTGTAAGAGTGTAAGAGGGCAGCTGGGGTAGTTCTGTCCGCCTCAGACCTGACCTGCTTCCCTTCACAGACAACAGGAATCTGGCGACATCTCAAGGCCTGATGAACATAATCAAAAGCAGAAGCACTTCGCCAGCACTTAAATTAACATGCAGCCGCCCCGAAAAAACACGACATCAGCTCACCATCTGAACGCCTCCCGGGCAACGCCAACCAAGCACGGAGGGGAAGATTTGGTCTTTTTTGCAAGAAAAACATCCAGAGTTCATTTCGGGATGAACTCACTTGGAGTCTCACCCAGGGGGGCGTATGACCCGGGGCGGGTCCAGGGCGGGCTGGTTCTGAGCGGGTCCACTGAGGTCTGCCAGAGAACGGTGGACTGGGTTCATGATTCTTCATATTGACTCTTGTGGCCGTTTCAACTGTAGCTGAAGGTTCCACTGTTACCGTGGTGAAAGCGAGAAAAGAAAACTTCTGAATTATTGAGCGTGTTTGTAAAGTTTATGTCAAGAACTTTAGTCAAGACACTGGAGGCCAGACAGGGGCTGCGCTACACGCGTTTACCCAGTGTTCGCAGAGGGAGAACCAACCAGCAGCGTGCGAGGAGAAGCAGTGGAGTGAGAGATGAAAGGCAGCGGTGAGTTCAGTTTGAGGGGGATACGGAGAGCTCACGCGCTGCTCTGGGTGGGAGGCTTGGGAGTGTTTTGTCAGCGAATCCACACACACACACACGCCGCTAACATAACACACCAAACGTAGGCTTCCAATGACCCCTGGGGTTTCACAGCAGAGCAGATGACAGATCGTCCTGGGGATACACACACACACTCCCCTACCCACCCCTTCACACACACACACCCAACACGCACCACCCCCCCAGACACACACACCTCTACACACACACACACACACTCCCCTACCCACACACCCATACCCCCCCCCAGACACACACACCTCTACACACACATAAACTCCCCTACACACACTCACAGTCTTAGGTTGGTGTGAAGATTAAAAGATATGGTAGGAATATATCGGGGGTGGGTGGAAGGAAGAAAGAATAAAACCCCAACGTCTCTCTAGACGTCTTTTTCCTCATCCCTCACTTCCGCTCCAAGTTGAAAAGATGATTATCACAAAGCTCTTTCCTCCCACAGGGGACGCGGTGGAACAGAAAAGTAACTTCACAAAGACCACCTCCCTCCCACCTCTCCACCCCTCAAACCTGGGTTGCTATGGTAACGCGTATCAGGGCTCGGAGAGGGGAAACATTGGTGTTGGAGTCAGCGGGAGCTGGACCTACTGCGCCGTGTCCAGCCGCTGCACAGCCCCTGCAGAGATACGCCACGCTGGCCAGGCAACAACACGTACGAAACCACGGCGGCGAAGTCAGACATTAAACACTTACTGTGCAAATTCCATTTTTTTTTTTTTTTTTTACTTATGCAAAGCTGTCAAAGAAGGGAAGGGGCATTTCCTGCGGGGCGAGGCTGAGCCCTTATTGTCCTGGAGCGACCCCCACCATCCTGCCCACCAGCGGACATCAGTAACGCGGCGAGGATGATGTCAGCGGGTTTGCCCTACACGCTTGGCTTTGCTTCACATGTCCTTATCAGAATTTCGAGGGAGGTCTTACTTCCACCAGTTTTTACACACACACACACACACACAGGGAGATAAAAGTGGATAAAAACATGCAAAAAGGAATGAGCGAGGGAGAGAGAGTTCCACAGAAAAGGTGAGAATGCCAGGAAGGGCATTAGTGTGAGAGACATTACTGTGTGGGAGAGATCTAACCGAGAAATGACTGTGTGTGGGAGAGATCTCACTGAGAAATGACTGTGTGTGGGAGAGATCTCACTGAGAAATGACTGTGTGTGGGAGAGATCTCACTGAGAAATGACTGTGTGTGGGAGAGATCTCACTGAGAAATAACTGTGTGGGAGAGATCTCACTGAGAAATTACTTTGTGTGGGAGAGATCTCCACACAAAAATACTGTGTGGGGGAGAGATTAACTGAGAAGTTACTGTGTGTGGGAGAGATCTCCACACAAAAATACTGTGTGTGGGAGAGATCTAACTGATAGAACAATGTCACTACAAATGAGATTCGCGTGATGACATGTGTGGAGATCAAGGGGCACATGAAAGAGAACATAAGGCCTTGGAGTTCCAGACCCCAAGCAAAACCATAAAGAAGACGCCTTAAACCTAGCCAGGATCCAAACAACATCCTCAGAAAATACGTGAGCAAAATTTGGCTTTAATCACGTTTGATCCTTCCAAATACAAGCAAAATATCGTAATCCTCTGCTTTCAAATGTGATTATCAGAAAACAAAACAAAAGCCCATTTATTACTCACTTTTCCAAGCAGGCCCCAAGACCAGCAGGGGCTTCACAGGGTAACGCCAACCAGGCAGCACCTGTTACCTTCACAGGGTAACACCAACCAGGCAGCACCTGTTACCTTCACAGGGTAACACCAACCAGGCAGCACCTGTTACCTTCACAGGGTAACACCAACCAGGCAGCACCTGTTACCATCACAGGGTAACACCAACCAGACAGCACCTGTTACCTTCACAGGGTAACACCAACCAGGCAGCACCTGTTACTATCACAGGGTAACACCAACCAGGCAGCACCTGTTACCTTCACAGGGTAACACCAACCAGGCAGCACCTGTTACCTTCACAGGGTAACACCAACCAGGCAGCACCTGTTACCTTCACAGGGTAACACCAACCAGGCAGCACCTGTTACCTGTACCTTCACAGGGTAACACCAACCAGGCAGCACCTGTTACCATCACAGGGTAACACCAACCAGACAGCACCTGTTACCTTCACAGGGTAACACCAACCAGACAGCACCTGTTACTATCACAGGGTAACACCAACCAGGCAGCACCTGTTACTATCACAGGGTAACAGGCAGCACCCAACCAGGGTAACACCAACCCTGTTACTATCACAGGGTAACACCAACCAGGCAGCACCTGTTACCTTCACAGGGTAACACCAACCAGGCAGCACCTGTTACTATCACAGGGTAACACCAACCAGGAAGCACCTGTTACTATCACAGGGTAACACCAACCAGGCAGCACCTGTTACTATCACAGGGTAACACCAACCAGGCAGCACCTGTTACTATCACAGGGTAACACCAACCAGGAAGCACCTGTTACTATCACAGGGTAACACCAACCGGGCAGCACCTGTTACCTTCACAGGGTAACACCAGAGGGCTGGAGAAGAGAAGCACTTTTCTTGGGGAAGGACGTTAGAGTCTGTGTAATGGGTGTGTTGAATTTCAACGTGTGCCCTACTGGAAAAGGAATGGAGAAATATGGAATTTTCTTCTCCAAGTGTCTCCAAAATAGAAATTGTATGGGATGCTTTGCAAAGGTTTGTGCAAGCACGTGCCTGTATTTTTTAAACTGAAATTTCCATTTTATACATTAATGAGGTTTCAGGAAGAGCTCATTAAATGTTGTTAATTAACATTGATTGTATCTGTCCAGAGATGCAAGGAAGCCACTTCTGAGAAGAGGAGACGTGTCTGGGCTGTTCAGGCCCAACACGTAGGGAGGCCCTCACCATTAAGGGCTGAGATTCCTGCTAAAGGTGGAGTAAATGCCTAAGGAGAGAGAGAGAGAGAGAGAGAGACAGAGAAGTAGAGAGAGAGGTAGAGAGAGATTTAAGAAGGAGCTGTCTAATGGAGGTGCAGGAGTGCCTCCTGTTCAGTGATCCATGTCCTAACCTTTATTACTTTAATTAACCAAAGAGGGAGCGAGAGCTCAAACAAGTTCTTTTGTTCAAGCCACATCATGAATTCCAGCGAAATGTCTGTGTGCTGCCCCCCTGCCCTCCACGGGCTTTACCATCAAAACTGGCAACATTTGATTCTGGACGTTATGAGAAAGTTGCCAACCCTGGGTGTAACAAGACTTTGCACTTCAGTTTTCTCTGAAATCAACCATCATGAGCTCGTAAGTGTGTTTGTTCTCATATATCAAGCAGATCTCAGAGCAAGACATGGAAAAGACTCGCACCAGACTTGCACTAGACTCCCCCAGACTCGCGCCAGACTTTCAAGAGGGCTCTTCGGTTTCAACGGGGCCTGCCAGACGTTCAGCTTTGTTCAGTCAGAGGGTCTGTGTAAACACCACCCACGTTTCCCCGCGATGCTCCCGAGTGAGACCCACCAGTCGGATCGCTCGGGTTCAGGGGCACCGTGGCAGAGGAGCTCATCCAGAATCAGACCCGCGGAGCCGAGGTGCGCGGACTCAGCTCAGCCACGCTGGTGAGCACGGAGACTCCCTGGGAACAAGTGATCTTCAGACATTAGCTCACTGCGGCCCCATTGTTATCTCCACCGTGTCGGCGAGACGGCGCAGATCCTCGGCCGGAATAAAAAGCAGGCTTCCTATGCGAAATCGTTAATCTTCTGCGTTACATCAAACAAACGATTCTTTTAGCGTAAAATGAAACGCAGAGAGTGCGGGAAGCTAGACGTCCCGCTGTGTTAGACGTCTCCAGAGCGTGGGAGAGACCAGAGTCTCGTCTTGCACACCTTATTGCAAGGTTCTGCTGCAATAACCTTTAAAAAGCCTTTCAGTGTAGACGAGTGAGGCCTGCAGGCGCACCACGTGTGCCCTGCGTCCGCTAAGCATGGACCAGCAGGGGAGCAGCGTAGCAACAAATTCACTCTCAGAGAGATCAGGGTGCAGCAGCTAACCTTGTTCAATGAAACCCAGCGAGTCCAGCCCAGAGGCCTACATGGCGTGGAATGATGTAACCCATGTCAAACAGCTACAGGACCAGGGCAAATCTGGAATGGCAGAAAGACCTTCCCTCACAGCTTGCTTCTAGACCACCGTGCTGAGCTCCGACCTCCAGATGGATCTTCTAAACAAGGCTGTGTGTCCCCCAAGTGTAAAAAGAACCTTGAGGACCTAAAATAAGACCTTCTACGTCAAGTGTTTGTCAATTCCAACCTGATCTATTATCCCAATCGATGGTACTAAAAGTAAAAGCCAAGCAGCAGACAAGGAACTTTGGGGAATCCTATTTGTCCAATCAGATTCAATCAATGTCGCCTCTGTCAGCTGCTTGTATGTGAGGGCGCAGTAATGAACAGTGACATCTCCAATCTACAGTAAATGTTGTGTAAACTTGACGCCTGTAGGGAGAATCTGAAATCAAGGCCTGGGACTCATGTGGCGAGAGTCAGGGTGGAGGGGGGCGGAGTAACCCAGGGTGGAGGGGGATGGAGTACCCCAGGGTGGAGGGGGGGCGGAGTAACCCAGGGTGGAAGGGGGCAGAGTACCCCAGGGCGGAGGGGGCGCGGAGTACCCCAGGGTGGAAGGGGGCAGAGTACCCCAGGGCGGAGGGGGGCCGGAGTACCCCAGGGTGGAAGGGGGCAGAGGGCGGAGGGGGGTATTCAGTCCCGCCTCACCCATGAGGTTAACATCAGGCCAGCTATGGCGCTGTCTGTCGGACCAGTCTGGACCACATCCCCACATCCCCTCAACCCCACATCCCCACATCCTCTCAACCCCACATCCCCTCAACCCCACATCCCCACATCCTCTCAACCCCACATCCCCTCAACCCCTCAACCCCACATCCTCTCAACCCCACTACCCCTCAACCCCACAACCCCTCAACGCCACATCCCCACAACCCCACATCCCCACAACCCCACATCCCCACAACCCCTCAACCCCACATCCCCACAACCCCTCAACCCCACAACCCCACATCCCCTCAACCCCACATCCTCTCAACCCCACAAGCTTCAGCTCTGACCTGGACAGACAGGGCGAGCAATAGTGAAGGCTTCTCACACATGACCCTCTATGCTGTCCAGTGCTGAGGCTGGGAGCAGAATGACACAGTATATGTGTGAGTGAGAGAGAGAGAGAGAGAGAGAGAGAGAGGGAGAGAGAGCACAGGACCAAGTGCACAGGACCAAACCTTCCCTGGCCAGACACACATATTCTCTCCCTGCTTTTGTCGCCTACAAAAGTGGTTAAATGTTTATCGCCTTTCTCTCTTTTTTTAGAATGACTTTCAGCAAATATCTTAATGAGAACTCCAGCTGGGAGCGGAAGTGAGACGACTTATGCAAAGATGCTTGTTTCCTTTAAGAGGCGATGACTTAATCTCCTAATAAAGCCAGAAGCAGAGGGGATCCTTCTATATATTTGAATTTATTTAGAGATATTCATGAAAAGCAAAGTGTCTGGTAAACACATCAGGGCTTGGCGCTTGGCGTCTGGAAGAGATTTATGGTGAGACAGCCACATAAACGCTGTGGCTATAAATTAACCTCCCTGCTTCACCTGCTTCCCTGCAACCGTCTCCGCTTTCTGAGATTTCCGAGCTGAAGTTGATACTGCACTGGCCTCCCTCCCTCCCTCTCACTCTCTCCCTCTCTCTTGCCCTTTTCCCTCCCTCTCTCTCTCCCTCTCCCTCCTTCTCTCTCTTCCTCTTCCCTACCTCCCTCTCTCTCTCTCTCTCCCTTTTCCCTCTCTCCCTCCCTCTCTCCCTCCCTCTTGCCCTTTTCCCTCCCTCTCTCTCTCCCTCCTTCTCTCTCTTCCTCTTCCCTACCTCCCTCTCTCTCTCTCTCTCTCTCCCTTTTCCCTCTCTCCCTCCCTCTCTCTCTCTCTCCCTCTCTCTCTCTCTCCCTCTCTCCAGACAACAGCCCTTTACACTACATGTAGGTGTAAGGGGCACCACGCCTCAAGCCAAACACTAGGCCAGCTAAGCAGGTCAGGGTTCAGGGTTCAGGGTTCACCAGGGCCGCACAAGAGGAGCAGAACTGCACACATCATACCGGCAAAAGCCAATAGGAAGATTCAGATGGTCTGCGTCTATAAAAACACTTGCGTTGAAGCACAAGTACAATTGCAAGGATCACAAAAGAATATGAATTCGCCATCAGCACTGAAGCTCTCACACTACACATGCAGTGTTCATTTTGATGGGAAGTATGATGCAAAAAGACTGAACCTGTTTGCACGCTTGCTGTTTATAGCAGACAAACAAGGAAATAAATTCCTCCTAGATCCAATTCACCACAAAACTGGCAAATTATAACGTTCTGATAAGGTACTAAAGATTCAGATGCCCTGGTCTAGATTTCCAATACAACGTCCACACTGAGCTCAAATAAGAAGACACTGAACATTAACCAGTCGTGTCGTACTCAATAACCATGTCGTACTCAATAACGTGTCTCATTCTCTCCCGGTCACATTCAGAGTAAATGTGGTTCGATAAGAACCCCATTGCACAGGTCTTAGTTAAAGTCTTTGGGTACAAGGGAGGGAAGAATGATGTGTAATGAAATCAGATGTCTGAAATGGTGTAGTGGCCCTTTGGGGGAGCCAACCAAAGTTCACTAGACAGCCAGACACGTACTCACATGTGCTGGAGCATGCTGGCCGTGTGACAACCATCTAACCAGCCTGCAGATTCCTGGATCCACGTGTAGGCTGGGAAGATGCCTGCTCACAAGGTCAGCCCTGTGAGGTCAGGCCCTGTGAGGTCAGGCCTGTGAGGTCAGGCCCTGTGAGGTCAGGCCCCAGGAGCGTACGCATCAGAGGAGGGTCACCAGAATGCACCACGTGCTGCTTGTAAGAGGGGTCAGGGGTCAGGGCCAGGCACCAGGTGTCAGAGGTCAGGCACCAGGGCTCAGCAATCATGCCTCTCAATTATGCTGTCCACTGTTACCAGTTACATAAATTCTTGTGACCTAAAACCCTTGCTAGACCTGGCGCAGATTCATACATTTCAGCTTTTTGGATGAAAAAAACCTCTTGGAAAAGCTTTATTTAATCTTTCTGGCCTGTTAACCACAAATCAGAATGCAAGGAAAGGAACAGAGGTGAAGAAGCACACAAGTCCCACAGAGCCTCTCCTGGCGCTCTGCTCCAGCTGTTCCAGCCTTTAAATACGGAACTTCGATCTGACACGCTCCTGTTGCGCAGTACAATCAATCCCCATGACTACACATGCCTGAATCATCTTCAACAGTCACACAACCCTATGACAACCAGCTTTTAACTTTTAACAGCTTCTGATGCTTCTCGTAGCAACTGCACGCTGTGGTTCTCGGTGAGACGTGCCACTCGCGGTGGCCAGCTCCAACACGTGACCGGACGCTTTGTTCCCACCCCAATCTGCGCAAAAAGGACGACATGGCGTGAAGACCACTCGTTCCATTCCAGAGTAAGATCAGAGCTCAAGGGGGACGGAAACGTTTCCTGGGGGATGAGACAGAAACGTGTCCAGGGGGACGAAAACATGTCCAGGGGGACGAGGCTGAAACGTGTACAGGGGGATGAAAACGTGTCCAGGTGGATGAAAACATTCAACACGCAAATATCCCCAGGACACTCTGCTTCTTCTTAAAAGTTTCAATAAGTATAACCATTATGTTCCATATGGGAGCTGTGTGATAAATGAAACGTCTATAGGAGAGCAATAACCAGCAGATAAGTGTAACCGTGCCAAATTAGCCATCACTTCCTGTCTCACTGACGGGAATGTTTTATTCCAGGACATCCGCAGTAATGGACAGTGGGGAGCAGGTGTGTGGGACGTGTGCGTTACCCTCGCAGCTAGAGGGCAGAATTACCCAGGCCCCACTACCCACCACTACCCACGTGCCCCGGCCCCACAACAATACCCCACATCCCGCTGTGAGTAAACACGGTTCATTAAACAAGATGCTTTTATTCTACACCCCCCCTCAACCTGCTCAAACACCCACAAAAAGTGATTAGGGAAGGAGGGGGAGGCAGCATTTAGCGCCAGGGTGAGCAGACAGGGCTCCCTGGTGGTCACGCTGAAGTGCTTGTTCAGCTGATTTGCCGTTTACACTGTGCTCAGTGGTTCTGAAAAATGCTCATGTTTGGGGGGGGGGGGTTGGCGTTCTCGGAGAGTGTGAATTCTGACCCCTCGTCATGGACCATCACCTATGTTATTGTTGGAGGCTTGCTGCTCTATAGAGAAGGTAAACCAAGAAGTGCTGTACAGTTGTAGAGGTGCACGGCTCATTCCGCTAAAGACATCGAGTGAGATGGGGAAAGAGCCTTGGTGGTTTTATTGAGCCGGCATGGCACGGGCGGCCGGTCACAGCACGAGAACACCCCTCCAGAGCCAGCACTTCCCACCACGCACCACATCCACATCATACATGTCTACAAACACACACACTCAGACAGCAAGTCTAGCCGTGGGCAAGTCTGGCCCCAGCCGAAGGGGCCGCTCAGCTCAACGCGAGGGGCTTAGACGGAAACCTCAACGACGTCTGGTCACCCCGCCTGACCAAACTGATGTAGGACGGAAACCTCAACGACGTCTGGTCACCCCGCCTGACCAAACTGATGTAGGACGGAAACCTCAACGACGTCTGGTCACCCCACCTGACCAAACTGATGTAGGACGGAAACCTCAACGACGTCTGGTCACCCCGCCTGACCAAACTGATGTAAAAGCTTGAGGTAAAAGGGAAACAAGCACAGTGGTGGTACCCCTTCCCCTGCTGTGTTCAGGGCACGTGTGGTTTCTGAACTCAAGTTTCCTTTCCAATCCATCAGATTACACCCCCAACCCCAACACCGTCTTGCATCTCTAAGCTGGCGTGTCCTTGCTAGACGGCGTGTGCAAGGCATCCATGTCTTATGGCTCGTCTAGACGCCTTTGGGATGGGAGTAGGTGTGTCTGGAGGAGCGTGTGGGTGTCAGAAGGGGAGGGTGAGTGGGATTCCTACACCATAAACCCAACAGCCCCCCACGCTAACCACACTAGCATCCATTACCAGCTCCAACAAGGAGATCAGGTGTGAACATGTCAGCCTGAAGAAACAGACACGTTCACCCAAGGTTAAAAATCCTGGCTAAGATACTCAATCCTGATTTTGGGGGAAAGCGAACTTGGCTGGAGGTCAAAGTGCCAATCGCCCTGAGCAGGGTGTCGGGACACGGCGGTCCTGAGCACGGTGTCGGGACATAGCGGTCCTGAGCACGGTGTCGGGACACGGCGGCCCTGAGGGACACGGTGGTCCTGAGCACGGTGTCGGGATATGGCGGCCCTGAGGGACACGGTGGTCCTGAGCACGGTGTCGGGACATGAGAGCCGGCAAAAGGAAACAATCAATGCAAATGGACCCAGAAACCATGACAACAGGGAGGGCAAAAATGCATGCATACAAATTTTCTCTTCTGGGGGGTCAGATGAGAGGAAAAAAAAACAAGTACAAGCTGAAACAAATCAAGTGAGCAAATGAACATTAATACGGAACATTAATACGGAACATTGATACGGTGCTTAACAGCATCTATCACTCTTACAGGAGATGGAGATGCGGACAGAGCAGGAACCTTCAATCAGCATGTGCTAAGCGTGGCCAGGTGGAGTGTGCTGTGTGTGTGTGTGTGTGTGTGTGTGCACGCGTTTGAGGAGGTGGGGGAGGAGAGCAAATTGCAAACGATGCTCCTCAGAAACAGAAATAAATCACACATAATTGTTCTCTGGGATGAGAACTCATGAATAATAGATGCTGTGTGAACACAGGTCGTCTGCTCGGTCTGCTTATTTGAGGCAAGAAAGACGCTTTCAGCAGAACGAAACTGAGACGTCTAATAAGCTGCTTCCTTCAGGTATGTTACTGCTTTAATTACCTCCGACACGCAGCGCACAACTGTCTAAGGACAACGTAGTCTGGGGACAAGACTGTTGTGGTCATGGCAACGTGCCCACAAGTGTTTATCAAGGTGGTAAAGGGCCCAGTTGTACTGCTGTCAGCAGGTTCCGTCCTGACCAACATGGCCAAGCCGCTCCAAGAATACAGGCCATGCAGACGCGTTTCCTTGGGAAACTCGGTCAATAAACAGCAGAGTACAGTGGGGTTTTAATATGTGAAACAGCCTATCCATTAGTTTGCGTTTTGAGAGTTTTGGCTGGTGGTGCTGGTGGTGATGGTGGTGCTGGTGGTGCTGTGGTGCTGGTGGTGCTGGTGGTGCTGGTGGTGCTGTTGGTGCTGGTGGTGCTGGTGGTGATGGTGGTGCTGTTGGTGCTGGTGGTGATGGTGGTGATGGTGGTGCTGTGGTGATGGTGGTGCTGTGGTGCTGGTTGGTGCTGTGGTGCTGTTGGTGCTGTTGGTGCTGTGGTGATGGTGGTGATGGTGGTGCTGGTGGTGCTGGTTGGTGCTGTGGTGCTGGTGGTGATGGTGGTGCTGGTGGTGATGGTGGTGATGGTGGTGCTGTGGTGATGGTGGTGCTGGTGGTGCTGGTGGTGCTGGTGTGGTGCTGGTGGTGCTGGTGGTGCTGGTGGTGCTGTTGGTGCTGGTGGTGCTGTGGTGCTGGTGGTGCTGTTGGTGCTGTGGTGATGGTGGTGCTGGTGGTGCTGGTGGTGCTGGTTGGTGCTGTGGTGCTGGTGGTGATGGTGGTGCTGGTGGTGCTGTTGTGATGGTGGTGCTGTTGTGATGGTGGTGATGGTGGTGCTGGTGGTGCTGGTGGTGCTGTGGTGCTGTTGGTGCTGGTGGTGCTGGTGGTGCTGGTGGTGCTGGTGGTGCTGGTGGTGATGGTGGTGCTGGTGGTGCTGTTGTGATGGTGGTGCTGTTGTGATGGTGGTGCTGTTGTGATGGTGGTGATGGTGGTGCTGGTGGTGCTGTGGTGCTGTTGGTGCTGTGGTGCTGGTGGTGCTGTTGGTGCTGTGGTGATGGTGGTGCTGGTGGTGCTGGTTGGTGCTGTGGTGCTGGTGGTGATGGTGGTGCTGGTGGTGCTGGTGGTGCTGGTGGTGATGGTGGTGCTGGTGGTGCTGTTGTGATGGTGGTGCTGTTGTGATGGTGGTGCTGTGGTGATGTGGTGCTGGTGGTGATGGTGGTGCTGGTGGTGCTGTTGTGATGGTGGTGCTGTTGTGATGGTGGTGCTGTGGTGATGTGGTGCTGGTGGTGATGTGGTGATGGTGGTGCTGTTGTGATGGTGGTGCTGTTGTGATGGTGGTGCTGTGGTGCTGGTGGTGATGGTGGTGCTGGTGGTGCTGTTGTGATGGTGGTGCTGTTGTGATGGTGGTGCTGTGGTGATGGTGGTGCTGTCGGAGGTTCTGAGTGCGTCTTCCTAAATTCCTCACCTTTACGGACACCAAGCTGTTGGTCTAGTTTTAAGCACGGTTAAACATTTTTTTGTACATATTCATAATGTATTCCAGCCACCTGTGCTGAATTATAGTTTAAATAAACGAACATCATTTTCTGTACATATCACAGATGTTTTTAAATCACTTTGCCATTTTTATGGCAGTCATCGGTGACAGTGCTAAAATACTAATGCAGTGGCCTCTCGTCAACACAAGGATGTGATCTCACTGAGCTGTTTAGTTTTGCATTTGGACCAGATCATTTTAACCTGAAATTGGATGCAGTCATACACTATGAAAGCCACGTTTTGCAAACTACTTTACAAGGGAACATTTTTCACATAAATGAAAGCAAAACTGTTGTAAACCACTGTAAAAAAAACAAACAAAAGTAAATACTGAATGTGTTTCAAAGATGCTCACTGGTTCTGTGAACACTGGTAATGGGGTTTGCCAAACTTTGTCATTTGTGAACGACTGTGGAAGTAAAACATTTTTCCCCCCCCCCATCATCCAAAATTTAGTAGAGGAGTTTGCATCTGGGCTCCTAACAGAGACACGTCTCCTGGTCTGATTCAACTATTTGTAAGACAGACAGACGGACGGACGAACTTGCTCATGCACACACGGATATTACAGGGGCGGCGAGTTCACACAAGCGCTAGAAGTGGAAGGAGATGGATGGCGTGGATCGGACCAGGAGAACATGCGCAGCCAAAGCACGACTCAGCGTTCCTTCAAGTTTATGGCCCCCTGTGGTACCATGGAGACACGAGGGCATAGCCAAGGCCACGAGGCACGGAACACACCGCACACACACACACACACACACACACACACACACAAACCCAGTCGTGACTTACTGTCGTGAAGGCCAGAAGCTCCTCGTCGTTTAGCTTGTGGACTGGATTGTTCTTCTGGAAGTCGGTGCTGAAAGAGGTGAAAACAGAAACAACAGTGTGAACAAACCAAACCAGCCTCAAGGTGACAAGAGTGACGGAGGTGACGGAGGTGCCGGCTGGTGCGCAGAGGTGACCTGTACGAGCATGAACCCAGCGCCCTGCGTGAGGAACACCGCTTAAACACCACCTCCCCATCAGCACCCACCACCACCACCTCCCCATCAGCACCCACATAACCCCCCCCCCCCCCTCCTCCACCACTTCTCCTCATCCTCAGAGGGCAGTCTCCGCAATATAGATCTTTCACGCATCGCATCGTCATCATCTGTGACAGCCAGCCATTATGAGATTACAGGCACTGATGGAAACGTGTTGCCCACAAGACTGAACGTCCTCTATCCAGAAGATAACCAAACTGAAGTGTCTGGGTAGTTCTGCCAGGAGGTGGGTGGAGTGTCTGGGTAGTTCTGCCAGGAGGTGGGTGGAGTGTCTGGGTAGTTCTGCCAGGAGGTGGGTGGAGTGTCTGGGTAGTTCTGCCAGGAGGTGGGTGGAGTGTCTGGGTAGTTCTGCCAGGAGGTGGGTGGGGTTGCAGCGCTGAGACCTACAACAGCCAGACTGAGGATGGGGATTCCTGGTGTTTGTTTGTGTTTACAGAATTCCAGTGGTATTCTCACAGTTGCAATACAGTCACTGTATTACAACTTTCAAGCCACCACACATACTCTCAAGCTAGGATCATTATAACCCTAATATCACCTCAATTTCACAACGTGGCAATTATCTAACACAGAATGCATCTGTAGACGTTGGGGTTGCACAAACAGTTCACACGATTATCTTCATTTTAAGCGTTTAATCTCAGCTGTGAAGCTGTCGTTCAAGAGCATAAGCTGTTCGTCGGTGCAGCTCTGATCCAATCCGAGCAGCACCACGATCTGCCTGTCCGAGTCGTTTAAGTCCGACCCAGTAAAAACCAGAAGGTCCAGGTTTGTCAGGGCATTAAATGACAAATACAAACATAATCGACCTCAATATACGAGCACACGACCGGCCCAGAGGCTGATCAGTGTTTACCAAAGGCAGGTTGATGGGGCGTGAAGTATGCAACCGTAGTAAGAGGTCAAGGGGGTGAAGATTCACAGCTCTGAGCAGCACTCAGTGGAATTAAGTCTGCTGCCGTGCAGAACTACACACTGCTAAGTGTCGCACATCTGAGAGACGCATCTCAGTGGCCAGTCAGGATAGAAAAGAGCGGGCGGAGCTAACTACAGCGCCACTCTGGAGCCACGCCTCAAAATCCCTAAGCCCCACCCCTACGGGCAGCTCCGCCTCCACTAGAATGAGCGGTGGGGGTGTGAGGGGTGGAGAGTGGGGTGTTACATTCAGGGGCTTCACACACTGCTGAACAGTCCTGATCCACCAACCTCTACATAAGCAGCACACACACACACACACACACACACACTCACACACACACACGGAGGTTTACAGCTCAGGAATTAAACAGCAATATGGAGAGGACACTAACAAACACACACAGACATGCACAGTGACACACACACAGTGGTTTACAGCTCAGGAATTAAGCAGCAATAATATACAAAGGATAACACAAACAAACACACACACACACACCAACCATTCAACCACACCCTACATACACACACACATGGACACTTGTTCACACTTCAGAAAGCACATTACACTGATGTGTTGCCAACAGCGTTCCCAAGTTAAATGTCAAATTCTCTGACTTCTCACTGACTAAAACGCTGATGTTCCATGACCTGTAATGAACAAGGAATAAAGGTCACAGAAAAACTGACCCATCACCACCACTCCCACAACACGGGAAACGTGTCAACATGCAACACTCTGACAAACGGCAGCTAAACTCTAGAAAACACTACAAACAAAAATTCCCCGATATTCCATGACATGATCCAAAAAATGATCAAATTCTCTGACTTTCCAAGTCTGCATAAGACTTAACAATTCCAAAATATTCCTCAAGCTCCACCAGCAGTCAATGTCTCTGCAAGATTCGAAACAGTGAGATATGAACCCAGTTTCATCATTAGCATCAAATATTCCAGTGATCATCCGTATCCGGCTGAGTGTGCGGCGTGGTGGTGACGGAGCAGAGCCGGCCGCCGGACTCACCACACCCCCAGGATGAGGGCCTGCTCCTCCGCCCTCAGCTCCGGGAGCTGCAGCTCACGTGGCTCGGCCAGGGTTATCTGGTCTAGCACTGTGTCATCGTCCAGCTGGTGGTCCTGCGCACACAAGCAAAGAACAGTTGAACTGTAAGACACACATACACACACGCCTGCACAAAATGGGTCGTCTGTAAAGAGGCACACGCGGGTCGTCTCTAAAGCGGGTCGTCTCTAAAGAGGCACACGCGGGTCGTCTGTAAAGAGGCACACGCGGGTCGTCTGTAAAGAGGCACACGCGGGTCGTCTGTAAAGAGGCACACGCGGGTCGTCTGTAAAGAGGCACACGCGGGTCGTCTGTAAAGAGGCACACGCGAGTCGTCTGTAAAGAGGCACACGCTGGTCGCCTGTAAAGAGGCACACGCTGGTCGCCTGTAAAGAGGCACACGCTGGTCGCCTGTAAAGAGGCACACGCTGGGTAAAGAGGCACACGCTGGTCGCCTCTAAAGAGGCACACGCTGGTCGCCTCTAAAGAGGCACACGCGAAGTCGCCTGTAAAGAGGCACACGCTGGTCGCTCTAAAGAGGCACACGCTGGTCGCCTGTAAAGAGGCACACGCTGGTCGCCTGTAAAGAGGCACACGCGGTCGCCTGTAAAGCCCAAAGAGGCACACGCTGGTCGCCTCTAAAGAGGCACACTGGTCGCCTGTAAAGAGGCACACGCGGGTCGCCTGTAAAGAGGCACACGCGGTCGCCTGTAAAGAGGCACACGCTGGTCGCCTGTAAAGAGGCACACGCTGGTCGCCTGTAAAGAGGCACACGCTGGTCTAAAGAGGCCTGGTCGCTCTAAAGAGGCACACGCTGGTCGCCTCGCCTGTAAAGAGGCACACGCTCTAAAGAGGCACACGCGGGTCGCCTGGCACACGCTGGTCGCCTGTAAAGAGGCACGCTGGTCGCTGTAAAGAGGCACACGCTGGTCGCCTGTAAAGAGGCACACGCTGGTCGCCTGTAAAGAGGCACACGCGAAGTCGCCTGTAAAGAGGCACACGCTGGTCGTGGTAAAGAGGCACACGCTGGTCGTCTAAAGAGGCACACGCTGGTAAAGAGGCACACGCTGGTCGCCTGTAAAGAGGCACACACGCCTGTAAAGAGGCACACGGTCTGTAAAGAGGCACACGCTGGTGCCTCTAAAGAGGCACACGCTGGTCGTAAAGAGGCACACGCTGGTCGCCTGTAAGAGGCACATGCGGGTCTCTAAAGAGGCACACGCTGGGGTGTAAAGAGGCACACGCGGGTCGTGTGTAAAGAGGCACACGCGGGTCGTGTGTAAAGAGGCACACACGGGTCGTGTGTAAAGAGGCACACGCGGGTCGTCTCTAAAGAGGCACAGGCACACTGAGACATCCTAAAGACGCCCTGACACAGCAGATGAGCTGCACTAAAATGCATCTTGCAAGAAAACATCTTCTCAGAGCCGAGAAGGTTGTGTAGAACATCAACTCCCTCTGAGCCCCTCCACAGCAAAAGCATCGGGGGCAGAGAGACAGACAGAGAGACAGACAGACAGAAACAGATGGAGACATCTGCATAAAATGTATTCCAGGCAGCCTGACCTTCGTTGCATTTCAATGTCATTTCTTTAGTTATCCCAAGAGCAAAGGTCACCCCCTGGTGGTCACGGCGAATAGTGCACAATGTTAGAGATTACGGCCACGTGCACCTGTTCGTACCTTTGGCAGGAGCTGTCTGGGTGTTGGTGCAGGTGAGAGGTTGCCCTCACAGTCTGGAACAGGAGAATCTTCTTTCCTCTTTACGCTGAGGACGAGCTGAGCAACAAAATTCTCCTGAAAACGAGTTCTCTTCCCAAGAGCGCCTGAGAGAGCAACACAACAACATCAATCACCCACCCACTCCACTCCCTCCTCCTCCACCCTCCTTTAAATCATTCCCTCCGCCTCTCCTCCAGCCACGCCCACCCTGATCGTTTGGGAGGGAGGGGACAGTACCACCCACCACCCCCCCCCCCCCCTCGTGCGACCCACCTGTCATGCTGATTTCGAGTCCAGAGAGCTGGCGGGCCTTCTGCACATGCTCTGTAGCTTTGCGGTACTCGTAGTAGGTCAGGCAAGTGTAGCTGCACTCCAGGTGAAGGAGCAAGGCGAGGTTCCTGTGTGCTCCATCGGAGAGCAGGTCCTCACGCAGACACACTACGGTACAAAGAGAAAGGCATGATGTGTCCCAGCCGCTTGGGAGGGTCTCAATACACACACACACACACACGCTCTGTGTCTGAGGGGGATCCGCCATCTGAGCCTCAGAACCAAACCCTTTAACATTTTAATATAGACTACGCAGCTATAGATCGGCATAACACCAAGCACACGTGTGCAAGCATGTGCAAGCGCGCACACACACACACACACACACACATACTCTGTGTCTCAGGGATGCATGGTCTACCTTTAAAGTGAACCACCAGAGCCCTACAGAATATGTAACAAAAAAGCTGTAATTCCTTTATGTGCTTTCCATAAGTGATGGAGTGAAACCCCTTGATGGGGCGATGGGCTGATGGGGTAAAGGGTGATGGGGTCTTAGGGTGATAGGGTGATGGGGTAATAGGGTGATGGGGTCTTAGGGTGATAGGGTGATGGGGTAATGGGGTGATGGGGTAATAGTGTGATGGGGTGATAGGGTGATAGGGTGATGGGATGAGCTCTGAGCTCCGTGTGCACGCGGATCACAACGGCATCCCAAACAAGAGCCTGGAGTTACGGTCATCGCATCGCCATTTCAGGCACGCCAGCACCAAACAGGCCCGTGTGTTACATCACTGAGGTGGGGGATGCAAATAACAGTAATGAAGCACAAGGCCTTCAGGTGGCTAGGAGAGCTAGCAGACAAGTCCATCCTGGTTCAGGGGCACGTGCACAGCTGAGATGGTGTACGTGGTCAGGAACATGAACACAAGCATGATGCTAACACGAGAGCTCCGTCCTTCAACACGAGCATGACGCCAACATGACAGCTCCGTCCTTCACCCGTGGCAGGACCAGAATGAACATCTCCGAAGGCCACAGCTTTTAGATCAAACCTTCATGTTAGCATGACACCCCCCCCACCCAATACAATTTATTGCACACTCCGCTAATGACACTTTGCAGCCTTCATGAACTCACTGCATTAAAGATGTAGGGGTGTGTGTGTGTGTTTGTGCGCACATGTAAGAACTGGAAAGACAAATTGGTTTTTCTTTCTGTTTTACTCCAACGTGAAGGTTCCACAGTCGTTTCATCACAAACTTCATGAAGCTTGTGATTATTTTAGAATCAGATTTTAGGAGCCTTGTTTCATCTAATCATAAAGATGGTTTTGGACTTTAATATCCATGGAGTTATTAAACTGATAAAATTTTGCTATTAAACTACATAAAGTCCACAATGAATAAAATACGTGGAAAGTCACACATTCAAATACAACGTTTTTACAAATCACAACTGATACTTATGAAGCAGGGCAAATTAAAGCTTGGTACAGTGTAATGACACTATATAAAAATATATGTAAAAGACGAAGCTTTATTCCCAAGAGTGTGTCCATGAATTTATAAAAAAATAGCAGTCGTGCCATTCTAAATGTCATGTCGATCCCAACACACGGGCACGTCCCTCGTGAACACTCCTCCGGACGGTCAGGTTGATATGGGCTTTGTGGCACAGTCCCATCCCATTAGCCTGGTGCAAGCTGCCATTAACTAAACAGGGTGATGGAAGCCCTGGCTCTAAGTGTGCTCACCCATGTAGCTCATGGTGTATAAAGGCTGATTAAAGAATAATTCTCTTTTATTGTTTACTTACCTATAAAATGCTCCGTTGGTTACAAGTCAGAGATGGATTAGATTTAAAAACAATGCATAAAAGACCATGAAATGTAACAGTAAAGGAACGTTTTCCCCCGAGTTTCAAATGTGGCGGGATTGAAGATCGTAGGCAAGTGAAATCAGGGAATGAAGAAGCTAGCCTTCTGGTAGGTGATGGGATAATGCAGAGTGAAATGCAGAGTCATGTTTCACATCGTTTTGAATTAAACCTTCCAGAAAAAGATATGGAGAAATGCACAAACTGGTTTCAAACGCAGACGGCTTCAGAATAAAGACGGCTAATCATTAATCTAGTCGTGGCAAACAGATCGCGAAGAAAGGACGTGACGCTCCGTCTTGTGATTAAACGCAAAAGCAATGCACCATGCTGCACAGAGATTAACAAAAGCTTTGAAAAGCAGAGTCTGGGTTTTGGAGATGCATTCCCCTGGCCACTGATGTATGGACTGATTACATCTTAGCAGCCAGTGCCCAAAGGCAACATATCAGTTAATGTAGCACTGTGGTGTCACACCCTGGTCAGAGATCAGTGTAACTTTGGTGCCAGACCTGCTTAAATGCACCTGATTCAACTCATCAATCAAATGCCAGGTCCAGCAAGTTTGTCTGAGCAGTGCAATCACCAAACCTTACAGGACTGTGGCCTTCCAGGACCACATTTTGACACCCCTGTGCTTGAGGTTTTAATATAAATAAGTATTAATGTGTAAACAAGAGAAGATGAGTGGGTACCTGGCCAGGTAGGAGAACACTCGGGTCCTGTAAGATTAGGTTGTAGGCCCTTCAATCCACTGCAGATGTTTGCAACTGTAGTGGACAGCTTCTTAATTTATCAGTGCTGGTCCCCCATCCTGAAGTTCATACCTAAGGCTGACTAAAAACTGTACCTGAAATAACCACTTACCAGCCATCCCACTTAGACAGGAGTGAAACCGACAGAGCCAAGCAAGCAGTACATTAAAACCCAGCCTACCTTACCGAGCCAAAATCTCATTCCAGGATGCATGAGAACCTAATTAAAGCTGCTTCTTAAAGCACAACCTACCTCTCTCTTTCTCTCTCTCTCTCTCTCTCCCATCTCTCTCTCTCTCCATCTCCCAGCAGTTTCAGAACAATTAAGAGTGAGTGTTGCCACCACAGTAATGCAATCTGTGTATAGAAACTGCTGTCAGACACACCACCCTCCAGCATGAATGAAGTCCCTGTTGGAACTGGATCTATAAATGGACTTTAAAAAAAGGTTCTGTGTTATTTCATGGTTGAGGACAAAGATTCATTCATTTGGTCTAGGTGTTTTGGAGCGGTTGTATTTTTTAGTGTTGCTTGAGTTTGAATAGTAAAAAAAAAATGTGACTATAAATTCAGTACCAAGAGCAACAGCTGATGTAGATATTCAAGGTATTATAGTTTGAAGGTCAAAGGTCGTTTCACCTACACCTTTAGAGAATTGGGGTTTCACTGTTTTCAGGTTTAAATTCAAATATTTTCGAAGGAAACATTTTGCACCTCTTCATGTTCTTGTCACTTTTGTAACTTTGAGCTTTTATAAAAGTAGTCTTGGTTCACCTTCAACGTGCACTCTAACCTCTAACCTTCATGACGACCCAAGCTGGAACAAAACCATGTAGCACAACAAAATGGGACCTTTGAGTTGGTGAATTTAACAAACCTAAAAATTAACCTTCAACTCAAGAGTCAATCTAACTCAACCTGACATTCCCAGAGTTACTGGCTCCAGAACAACCAGTAAAAATGTCAGTGATCAAAGTCAACAACAGTAGAGTGACCCTAACAGAACAGTGTTCATGGTTAACTTTGAAAGCCATCAATTGAGTGTTACTAAGAGGATCCTACAGAGTACATTAAGAAACTACTTTTTATCTTGTAAATCCATCAGAACGTCAAATGAAACCCACGTATGCAGACTATTAATATGCTTTAAAAGGTTTTACAGCGATGTTAGCAAAGGAATGACATTCAGAAAAGAGATGTCCATCGATAGACTAGTTTACAAAGCTGCAGAATTGTTCAGCCTGAAGCTCATTTAGTGTTTCAGCACAAATGAACCATTTCATTCACTTAATTCTATTTTAATATAGCCAGTGTAATCCAAGTGTAATTAAGCATCATTTAAACAGGTAAGAACTCATGGCTTCATCACGTCTGCAGGTGTATGCGTATAGTAGTAGTTTTATAGTCCAGCTTCACTCTATAGATTACATGAAGGCGGTAATCATCCATTGGTTTTGCATATGATGATTCTGAGAAGATTATATTAGTATAAGATCTATACGTGCCGAAAACCTTAAGCGTGTTAAGCATATATGAAAAATGTTATTGTATATGAACGGAAACCCAATTATTCATAATAAATCCATATATAAATATTAAATTAAATATTAGTACCATTCCCCCAATTTTTAGTGAAGTATTTACTGCCTTTATCAAACGCACACCCAGGGGAACGGTGATGGTGATGGAGACACCACAAGCATAAGATCACTTCTCCAACAGTGACAGGAAGAGACATGCCACGTTGCAATTTGGTGTAGCCTATAATGTATCATCACACAACAATTATTTTTTTATTTTTTAGAATAATCTATTATTGAAAGTGAAGAAAAGCAAGTGTATTGTGAACTAATGATTTGAATTAGAAGAAAATGTCATTGAATACACATGTGGTCCTAATATTATAAGATATACAAGAGATATAATAGACATAGATTCATAATGTTAAAATGGTGCTCTATTTAATCCCACACTGCACACACACAACCACTTAAACGGTGCTCTATTTAATCCCACACTGCACCACTTAAACGGTGCTCTATTTAATCCCACACTGCACCACTTAAACGGTGCTCTATTTAATCCCCAATTAAACGGTGCTCTATTTAATCCCAAACTGCATGCACACTGAAGCATTTGAACAGTGCTCCATTTAATCCCACACTGCACACACACAACCACTTAAACGGTGCTCTATTTAATCCCAAACTGCACCACTTAAACGGTGCTCTATTTAATCCCACACTGCACACACACTGAACCACTTAAACGGTGCTCTATTTAATCCCACACTGCACCACTTAAACGGTGCTCTATTTAATCCCACACTGCATACACACTGAAGCATTTAAACAGTGCTCCATTTAATCCCACATATGAGAACACACACACATGCACGCACACACTAAAACCCTTCGAACATAAATGGCAAGAATGACAGACCGCCCACTCTAAATGAGCCATGACATCACTTCTCACCCAGCAGGAGGGTAATAAGACCTGACAG
>JAGXOD010000017.1:2285000-2302500 GCA_020368025.1 Brachyhypopomus occidentalis
GAGCAAAGAGACCCAGACAGGCCACTGCCAGGGCCAAGATGGCCGCCTCCCTACAGCCGGAGAGGAGAGAGAGAGGGAAGGAGGGAGGGATGAGGGAAGGAGGGAGAGATGGAGGGGGGATGGAGTGAGGAAAGGAGAGATTGATGGTGGAGCAAGACAGCATGAAAGGGAGGAGAAGTGGGAGAAAAGGGGAAGAGAAATGGATGGAGAGAATGAGAGGGAGGTGAAGAGAAGAACAGATCAGAAGGAAAACAGAGAGAGAGGGAGAGAGACGGTTATAGGTTGCATGACAAATTAGTGGAGTTTCACACATTTTAATAAATCAAAGCTATAACGCATAAATTATTCAGGAAACATCCGATATGAAAGCAAGGAAAACAGCATTTATGCCCCAGCAGGACACAGTTACAGCATAAATCTACCTCAGGCACGCTGACTGCATGAACACAGTGGATTCTTACATTAGAGATTTAATGCCACTGAAGAATCCTACGTGTCCGTTTACTTCATGAACGTCTGTTTTCTATTCAGTTTTTAGTTTTTCTATTTTGTTTATTGGACTGTCGGACTGTGACAAGCAAATAATATTAGATTTCATAACTGGATCCTCCGTAGTAAATGTCCTCTGAGCTGGAATCAACAACCTCTGGTAGCAATTCATGTCAGTCTCAAGGCCAAGGACCTGCTGGTGTGACTTCTATACACACATACACGCACAGACCGGAGACACACACTCACACACCAGAGACGCACACTCACACACTAACACAATCTGCCTATATTTCTCCAAAGCATGCAGAGGTATTCAAACAATACAGAGAAACAAAGTGAAACAAATGAGAAAAAAACTGAGACAAAAATGAGAAAAGGTTCTGGGAAAAATGTGTCTCCTGTAAGGAGTTGAGACACAGAGGAGCAATAGTACAGCCACGCATACAGGGAACAGCTAAACGCCACTGATCTGTCCACACTGACACAGGAGATCTGTACTGATCTGGGATCAGCTTCACCACGAAGCCCTGGCCTGGCCTCCTCCTACAGCCCGACCTCCCTGGGGAACAGGTAGAGGACAGTTCTCAACTGATCTGGGATCAGCTTCACCACGAAGCCCTGGCCTCCTCCTACAGCCCAACCTCCCCAGGGAACAGGTAGAGGACAGTTCTGTACTGATCTGGGATCAGCTTCACCACGAAGCCCTGGCCTCCTCCTACAGCCCGACCTCCCCAGGGAACAGGTAGAGGACAGTTCTGTACTGATCTGAGATCAGTTTCACCACGAAGCCCTGGCCTCCTCCTCCACTGTGTGTGTGTGGTAATATTAACATTTCCCCAGAACACCATATTCCAATACTGATCTCTGAGAGAAGCTACCAGCTGATGAGGTCTAACCAAACATTTAGTACCACATACAGGAAGAGATACGGAGAGAGAGACAGGGGGGGGGGCAAGAGAGAAAAAGTGTTCCCTGCATATTCTTTTACTGCTCTACTCACAAGAGAAGGGGGATGATAATCTGGGTTTATCAAAAATTAATAATTCATGACACTGAGATGAGGGGAAGGGGAGGGGAGGAGGATGGGTGGAGAGAGGAGGGGAGGAGGGGGAGAGAGGAGAGGAGGATGGGAGGATGGGAGATAAGAGGCCAGTGAGGTAGCAATGCTGACCACCTCTGTAGGCAGTGCCAGATGAAACCTGCAAATAGCCCAAACACCCAAACCCATGACATGCACCAACATATGTAATAATGCAATAATATTCTGAATATGAAACAACGCAGCTCTACCTGGGTATGGATGTACAGAGAGACGGTGGCGGCATTTGGCCTTTAATCGCTGTACATGTTCAGGGGCTTCTGCTCTTGGGGCTTTTAGCTATTATTTTGCAACTGGAAAATTAAAAACTAACTGACATATTTTGGTTCGTTTGGATAATTTCCTGTTTTTTTTTTTTATAGATTTTTTTTTTGTGCCAAATGATTCGATCCCAAGCAAATGTTTGATTGATGATCTCTAAACAGCAGCAAACACACAGCTCAGATGCTCCAGGGAGCATGAACAACACTGCAGCCTGCACATACTGACTCAGAGACCACCAGCCTGAGCCAAACACCCAACACTCACACATACCCAACCCACCCAACAAACACCCAACACCCACACACACCCAACACTCACACACACCCAACACCAACACCAACACACACCCAACACACACCCAACAATCACACACTCCCAACACACACCCAACAATCACACACTCCCAACACACACCCAACAATCACACACTCCCAACACACACCCAACAATCACACACTCCCAACACACACACACACACCCAACACTCACACACACCAGGGTAACTGTTGGTCCCTGCAGTGTTTGGGGACTGTTGGATTTACCACATCAGATGTTAAACGATCCTTTGCATTTACAGGAACACACACATGATCTGCATTTTGGATTAAGGGTTCACCACCGTGGCTACTGACATGAGCTAAAACCGTATAGACTAAAACATATCACCACAGAAATGTCCCCACTTATAAGCAGACAATCCTCAATGCTGGACTGCAAAGGAATTCATCAAACTGCTCTGTTATCCTCTAATTACTTTAAAATGGTTTTCACACACACCGTTCACACCAAACACCACAACAGCGTCTCTGACAGATGTGCTTCACACACCCCGAAGCTTAACGACGATCTTTCATGAACACACACAAACAGAACGTCAACACACATTTGGTGCAACACCTCTCTGGGTACAATACAAAGGGGCTGTACACAAGCTCCAGATCGGCCCCAGATCGGCCCCAGATCGGCCCCAGATCAGCTTGATCTCCCACAATGCCGCTGGCTGCGCTGGCAGTTCAACGGGTCGGACACCCACGAACTGAGAACAAACCAGCAGCATCCCAGAGGACACCTGAGGAAGACGCCACTTCCTCATCTGTCTGGCCAGCCAATCAGGGTCATGTGTTTCTGTACAGGCTTCCAAGGGGACATTCTTTCAAAAAGCCTCTTAAGACTAAAGACTCACAGGACCCACGATGACAAACGACTGCTGCTTGCCATCAGATTCCCTCCCAACGCCGAAGAAGAAAACACAAACGTCTCAACACACTCGTTCTGGCCCGAGGGGACACGTCTGTGGCCCGAGGTGGACGGTCACCTGTCCTGCGTCTGGTCTCCAGCGGCGGTGCCCAGGTAGGCGAGGACACGCTCCTCCAGGTACGTCTCGATGCTCTCAGACGTCCCTCCATCTCCAGCGAGCAGGTCCAGGACCAGGGGGCTGAGGAGCACAGCCTCGAAATCACCCTCCAGGACGAGCCGCAGTAACGGACCTCCATCTGAACACACACACACACACACACACACACACACACAGTTATGCATTATATATCATACAGCCTAGTTACACACGAGACAGAGATTTTATCTTCAATCTTTGTCTTCCTCACTGAACAGAAACAACCGCGAGGCTTAAGCAGGCGATGGCCACTCTGCTCATCACCCAGTGTACATCCCTTACATGCATCTTCATTTGCCCCTTATTCCATTAAACAGCTCAGTCAACAAATCACAACGGGATATGTTCTCCAGAATGGGACTGTGTGCACGCGCTGCCAATTAAACGCATGCTGCCAGAGTCTTGCAAACCATCCTGTCACGATCTAAAAGCAAAATGCAAATGATGTGGCGCGTTCGGCTTTTTTTTTATTTTTTAATTAACAAGTTTATAGTTGCAGCACAAGTAACGCGTCAACGTTCTGCAGCGCGCACTAACCGCTCGCTCCAGGCATGGAGTCACGCACCGGGACTACAGGAGAGAGGCCCCGGGGAGCTACGGTACCGAGCACACTAGACGGACGACGGCAGCGTGGAGAGCACGAAGTTGGAGAAAACGTGGGATAAACGCACGTGAACGGCACGTGCCACGGCGCGAACGGAAATAGGAGCAAACAAAATATCTTAATTATGAATGCCATAAAATACAACTGAAATACAATTTATAAAATACCATCGGTCTATTCCTCATATTGTGGAATGACATGATAAAAAATGTATTTAAATTCTGCAATGCTGAACAATGACGATTCCAGTGTCGAAGGAGACGTTTTAATCGCTGCCAAAAAAGTACCAACACAAATGTACCAACACATCATCACCTGGAGGCGCACGTTTAAAAGCCCTAGATCAGCTCGCCTGTGATCATTCAATACGGAAAGCACGTCTGTTGTTGCATGGGCAAAACTTCACTTGCGTCAAGTAAACTAAGTAAATAAAACGACTGAACGAGGCCACACAGTTTTTTCTGCTTCGAAGATCGCAAACCCTCCGCCACCACAGACGGGGAAACAGGCACGAATCGTCCTGGGCGGTAGGTGTGCGCGCGGAGATGGAGGAGGAGGGGTGTGCTGTTCTAAAAAGACCCGTACGCCCAGTGTCTGAAGATAATATTCACACACAAAGACTGCCGCTCACAAGTCAACCATCCCCACACCGAAACACTAAAATCTATACCATCCTACAACAGTAACTAACATGACACCAGCCTCACAGGACGTAGTCCAAACCACCGTCGTGAAAATAGGGTACATAACGTAGTGTACATAGCAGAACGCTCGCCAGTCATAAGCAACACCGATAGTGAGCCATATCCAGCAGCACGAGCTAAACTGCACGACCTAAAACGCACACTTACCCGAACACCAGCACTACAGCGCAAGACCAGCTCATGCCAGTCGCGCGTCTGCGCCGGTTCCGCGAAACGTCCCATCCGCTTAGACTCTCGGACGTCTCCGCCGCGCAAACACACGGCTCCTGCGTCCGGCCACAACGCCACGGGGCACCGCTACCAAACGCCCGCGAGAGGCCATATGCGCGTCCAGTACGCCACAACGGCGGGGTGTGACACAGCTGACTACATTTACATTAAATGCTGCAACAGCCAGCTATGCACCACGAACATGAAGGCACGTGCAGGACATTAGCCACGCGTGCGGCTGCATGCAGAGTCGAGAGTGACGACGGGATTTCTCCAACGCGAGTGCGCTACCTGGCTAACAGGCTAGCGGCAAAGTTTACACTGACTGTCCAAAGATTTCGTTAATCTCGCACTTAAACTCGTGGTGTATTTCCAACACACACAGCAATACAGGTGGCGTGGATAACTACATTTCACCAAATACACAGCATGAACTGTGGTACCCAGGCAAACCTCTACGCGAACATCACACGGACTACCAAAGCTATACAGGCGCTTTTGAAAACACACACGGATCGGTCTCATTAAGACCCACACGACTCAAGTTTCCCCTGCCGCGTGCGGATACTCGCCTGCAGTGCTGGAAACGTCCTGCTCCCACTGCGAGCTCTCCCTCTCCGACACAAACCCTCTAAGCACGACCAGCTCGATATTCTGCATCGTTCTCGGTACCTCGTCTGTCTCCAGTTAAACAAATTAGCTTCTGCTTCAGACTGCCACAGTTTAAGGAAACTTTACGATATCTTCCGTATGTCTGTTTTGTTGGTGTCCGGCTCATCTGCGGTTTAATTTGTTTATTTCTGCCCATGTGCCACAAGTGTCATCAGTGAGCGGCCATGACAGATTCGCAATGCATTATGGGAAATTCAGTGACGCGGATTTTGATGTGCAGTGAAGCTGTCTGAACAAAAAAGCAATACATACATTAATTAAAGAAATAAATGTAATTATAGTGAACACAAAAAAAGTTTACTCCGTAATACAGACTATTTGAAAATTAACTTTACAGATATTTGACATTTTTAGATTCTTCGGTCACAACATGTTGTTTATTAGCTTTCAATCATTCTGTCTATAGTTTATCTGTCTATAGTTTATCTGTCTATCACTAATGAATTTAAGTCCATTAATGAGAAGTTTTAGGCCTTTGGATAAAGGAGATGATCCAGGAGAAGTTAATTCCAGATCACTGGGAATAGTGACAACCTTCTTGTGGTTTAAACTGGCAGGAGGACCAGTCGGTTCAGTAACACGCAGGAGGACCAATCGGTTCAGTAACACGCAGGAGGACCAATCGGTTCAGTAACACGCAGGAGGACCAGTCGGTTCAGTAACACGCAGGAGGACCAATCGGTTCAGTAACACGCAGGAGGACCAGTCGGTTCAGTAACACGCAGGAGGACCAATCGGTTCAGTAACACGCAGGAACAATCGGTTCAGTAACACGCAGGAGGACCAGTCGGTTCAGTAACACGCAGGAGGACCAGTCGGTTCAGTAACACGCAGGAGGACCAGTCGGTTCAGTAACACGCAGGAGGACCAATCGGTTCAGTAACACTGTCGTTCTCACCCTTTTTCGTAAGCAAAGCAAACTTGTTTTAACTATGAGCCATGAATTGAAAAATAACTGAATTAAAGTGATGGATTAAACCCTGGCATTTAAAATGTATGTTAGGGTCAGAATTATGTATGTATTTTATTTTGATTTTAATATCTATTTCTTCATTAAGTTTACTGTTTGTCTCATAATTCTCCTACTACATTTAAAGAAAGTAGTTTGTACTGACCTGTAATAGTGGTCATTATTTTTGTTGGGATTAAAGTTGAGAACCCCTTAGGAATTATGTTGTTTCTCAAACATCTTTGAATAACGTTGATAAAGCTGGTAGGTCTGGTCTTAGTCCAAGTACATTTAGCCAATTTAATGACTAAATTGGAGATGGTGCCATCCAGTAATTAGAAAAATGTAGAACCTTCCTTAAGCACTGATATGTTAATTGCATGATAGTAGTCATGATGGTAAGTTTGCAGTAAAATATATACAAATCTGAAGAAGATTTGAAGTAAGTAACTGCAGTGTACTTAGGTAAGATACGTAGAGATATTAAAAATTGTAGTAAAGTACACAAAGTTTCCAGAGAAACAGGACGTTTTGGATATGTACACACACACACACACACACATACACACACGTGTGGGTTGGGGCCTTACAAAAAAAAACACATCTAAATTATTCAGCACTGTGGCAGTAGTATTCAGGAATACAGCACTCCTGAGTCCCTAGGCTGTTTTATGAGCAAATGGAATACGTTCCACACAGGCGCACCTACGCAAACATGCATGCCTTTAAAAGAGGCGCGCGAGTATTACTGCGCAGCGCGAGGAATGTTGTGCAGGTATTCCAGAAGCGCCAACTAAAGGAGAGAAGGCGTGCACGAGCCAACTCTCTCTGCCAACTCTCCTCGCTCCGACTTCTCACCAGAGTTGCAGGAGTAATTTACGGAACTGTCACGCGCACAGCAGAGCGCAGATGATTGAAGTCATTTTTCAAGACTGCCACTGCGCGTAATTCGGCTTATTTGGGAAGCGAGAAAGGAGCGTTAAGAGCCGGACACAACCGCACTGCAAACGGATCCATGCGAGGCTCGTGCTGCCAACTCCTGAATGCAGCGATACTCAAGTGGGCGCAAGCGTTATCCCACTGGACCTGTCGGGATAGGCGAGCGAACCGAGAGCTCCTTAACGACCCAAACGTTAAAGGATTACGGAAAATCTTCCGTTCTCTCGCGTGCTCTTTACTGCTCAATAAAAGCAACGCAGTGCGTGCCTGGCGTGACGATGAAAGGGCACGTGATGAGTCGCGTGTAAAGTCCATTACTGCCAAAGGGTGGGGGGGGTTAAAAAGGAGATATATAGAAGTCTTGATGTCTGTGGCTTCTGTCTCCTCCTTAGGCCATCTTGTTATGCCAGCGGGTGTCTGCAGGGTAGAGTACAGGTGTTGGAGGCCTCGGTCTTCAACCTGCCTTCACCCTTTGTAGATGTTTTTTCTCTGGTCTCTTTTCCTTGGCTCTTCAACATCTGTGGGCACGATCCCCTCAGGTCTAGCTGCCCTCAACATCTGTGGGCACGATCCCCTCAGGTCTAGCTGCCCTCAACATCTGTGGGCACGATCCCCTCAGGTCTAGCTGCCCTCAACATCTGTGGGCACGATCCCCTCAGGTCTAGCTGCCCTCAACATCTGTGGGCACGATCCCTCAGGTCAGGTCTAGCTAGCTGCCCTCAACATCTGTGGGCACGATCCCTCAGGTCTAGCTGCCCTCAACATCCCGATCCCCTCAGGTCTAGCTGCCCTCAACATCTGTGGGCACGATCCCCTCAGGTCTAGCTGCCCTCAACATCTGTGGGCACGATCCCCTCAGGTCTAGCTGCCCTCAACATCTGTGGGGGCAGGTCTAGCTCCCCTCAACAGGTCCCCTAGCTGCCCTCAACATCTGTGGGCACGATCCCCTCAGGTCTAGCTGCCCTCAACATCTGTGGGCACGATCCCCTCAGGTCTAGCTGCCCTCAACATCTGTGGGCACGATCCCCTCAGGTCTAGCTGCCCTCAACATCTGTGGGCACGATCCCCTCAGGTCTAGCCACCTGAACTCTCCTTGTAACCGTCTGACCACTGACCATCTGATCTAGCAGCTTCCATATTGTGCTGAGGCAGCTTACCAGCCAATAGTCCAGCCTTTACTTACCCATTATGGGGGGGCTCCACCCATTAGCAGTTGGTGCATTGCCAGGTACTCATGGAGTGCACTTAGCTTCTTCAGCCAGAAGGTGTGGACCACGTCAGGAGCTGGAGCTGAAGGTGTAGACCACGTCAGGACCTGGAGCTGAAGGTGTGGACCACGTCAGGAGCTGGAGATGAAGGTGTAGACCACGTCAGGACCTGGAGCTGAAGGTGTGGACCACGTCACGACCTGGAGCTGAAGGTGTGGACCACGTCAGGAGCTGGAGCTGAAGGTGTGGACCACGTCAGGAGCTGGAGCTGAAGGTGTAGACCACGTCAGGAGCTGGAGCTGAAGGTGTGGACCACGTCAGGACCTGGAGCTGAAGGTGTGGACATATGGGGCATCGTTTTTAAAATCTAGAAATAAACAGAATCAGAAATGTGGGGTAGAATTTCGCTTCATTAGTGATTCATCCACAGGCTTTGTTTATTATTTTGGTCATTTATACCTCTTGGCTGACCTGGGAACAGCCTGGGAAGATGACTCAAGGAAACGTTCACCAATGCAATTCAATGAAAGCATGAAACCTTCTGGGAAAAGCATCAGAGTGGCGATGAACTCTCCCAGTGGGGTGTCAGTCTCTCTGCACGTTTTCACGCCACACTGGTAGACTCCCTGTTACAGCAATAACTCCGTTCACTTTCCTCCATCACTATGAACAGATGTAGTGTAAACAATGAAAACACTATATTTTGGAAGGCTTCAAGTTGAAAAGCAATGTGTGGTCTTCTGTGCATTAAACCTGTTTAATGTCTCCGGTGAATCGTGTGAGTGCTCACGTAACCACGTAAGCTGACCAATCAGATGCGACATCCTTGGGAAAAGATTCGAATTGTGCTGTTAGGCTCCTTATTAGAGAACAGCAAGTTGTGCAGAAAGTCCTGAAACACTGAGCAGTTGGACATGTTAAGTTTGCTTGTAAAGGTTCGAGTTCATTGTAGAGTGCATCCTGAAATCTTAGCCGAAAGCTGCATTTTCCTAATATATATGAGTTGAGACTGTGAAGCAAACATAGCCTGTAGATGTGTGAGAAGAAAGTCATGAGGGGGAGAGAGAGACAGGAGGGGAGAGGGAGAGAGAGACAGGTGGGGAGAGGGAGAGAGAGACAGGTGGGGAGAGGGAGATAGATACAGGTGGGGAGAGATAGAGAGACAGGCGGGGAGAGGGAGAGAGAGACAGGAGGGGAGAGGGAGAGAGAGACAGGTGGGGAGAGATAGAGAGACAGGCGGGGAGAGGGAGAGAGACAGGCGGGGAGAGGGAGAGAGAGACAGGCGGGGAGAGGGAGAGAGAGACAGGGGGGGGAGAGGGAGAGAGACAGGGGGGGGAGGGGGGGGAGAGAGAGACAGGTGGGGAGAGGGAAAGAGAGACAGGTGGGGAGAGGGAGAGAGAGACAGGTGGGGAGAGGGAGAGAGAGACAGGTGGGGAGAGGGAGATAGATACAGGTGGGGAGAGATAGAGAGACAGGCGGGGAGAGGGAGAGAGAGACAGGGTGGGGAGGGAGAGAGAGACAGGAGGGAGAGAGACAGGCGGGGAGAGGGAGAGAGAGACAGGCGGGGAGAGGGAAGGAGAGACAGGTGGGGAGAGGGAGAGAGAGACAGGTGGGGAGAGGGAGAGAGAGACAGGTGGGGAGAGGGAGAGAGACAGGTGGGGAGAGGGAGGGGGAGGGAGAGAGAGACAGGTGGGGAGAGGGAGAGAGAGACAGGTGGGAGAGGGAGAGAGAGACAGGAGGGGAGAGGGAGAGAGAGACAGGAGGGGAGAGGGAGAGAGAGACAGGAGGGGAGAGGGAGAGAGAGACAGGAGGGGAGAGGGAGAGAGAGACAGGCGGGGAGAGGGAGAGAGAGACAGGAGGGGAGAGGGAGAGAGAGACAGGAGGGGAGAGGGAGAGAGAGACAGGAGGGGAGAGGGAAAGTCAAGGGAACCTGTCAGGCTTCAAGGCAGTAATTGAATGTAACCTCAGCGTTAGCTCAAACACATACAGAGAGACTGTAAAAATCTCCTTACACACATTGTCAGGTACAGGGGCCATGGGGATGCGAGACACACACACACACACACACACACACACACACACACACGCACGCACACAGAACACTCTGTAAACATCTCATTACACACTAGCAGCTACCAGGGCCATGACACAAACACATGCACACTTCCAGCCTAAGAGGCCCAGTCACACTGATGTGAAGGACAGGCGTAATGAGAGGGAAATGTCAGTGGCCCATAATGCAGCTGGGCTTTTTCTGCCATTAGTGGCCATGGGAGCCCTGGCGGTTGGGGGCGGAGACTCCCACGCCACCACACACTTCAACATCTTTCTCCGTTGCATCGCACCTCATTCGTGTCACCAGGCTCGTATCATACGTGAGGGACTATGTGAGTAAACACCTCCACCGTAGAGGGCTGTAGCCTTCCGAGTCGATCGGCCGTGTCCGTGGGAACATTCGTAACTCAGCTAAACGTGGTTGTCACTCCCAAACTCGGGAGTGTGAACGGAGCTGTTGAGAATGACCCACACAGCACACGGGCTTCAGAAGGGGACCGCAGGTCTATTACAGCAGAGCCACACTGAAGCCAAGTGAATCTTATCTTGGAGTGTAAATGCAATACGTGAGAATCATTCAAAGATGGAGTCACTGTGTCCAGCTCACACTACCAATATAACGTGTTAGGAATGGTGCCCTCCCAAAGAAACGAAACGAAACCTTTGCCACTGATTCTTTGAACCTTCGGATAATCTGAATTCATAAACCAAACAGTGTAGGACTGGTTCTGTTCAGCAGAGCTGACATCAGTTCCTCTTACACGCACACTGCTGTCACCACACGTCTTCAGTTTACGTGTTTTTTTGGGGAAACATCACAACGGAAGCACACTTGTGTGACACAGACAACAGCTCCACACTTCAGGGTTAATTGTGCACGTGATTTGCGTACGCAGACATCACGACCCATATAGCACCGTCCAAACCGATTTGCTCAACCTGGTGTCTCAAAGCTGGCGACAGAGGGAGTGAGTTTCGTTTGAAATGCTCTACTAATGATCTCGCATGCTCTGATTCTTTCAGAAAACAGCTGAGAACACCATGTTAAGGAGTTGTGCAAAAGCTCTCATTATGCTTTCTCAAAGAAAATCTGTTCAAAGCTGCTCACAGCCATTCACTGTCTCACACACACAAACATGCACACAGAATATAGCACATGCAAACGTTAATGAGTGAAGCAGAATATTTGTTTACCACGCTGCTGGCTGGATAACATTCATCCTGACATACTTACTTATTAAGGCCTGCATTATTTATTTATTTACAGCAGGTAATTACACTGGGGATGTGAGGAGTAATATATGCATTCAACATTGTTGATTGCAAATAAACATCACTGGAGAAAGTGATGGTCACAAAAGCTCAGGTCACATGATGGTTTGGAATAACTCAGTTGCAGGTCCTGATGTATTTTGCATATTTCAGAACAGGTTGTGTTCTGATTGGACAGGGAGAACTGCAGTCTTAGCAAAGCCTCCACAACACGTCTACACCACCCACCTGCAGTCACATGCGCATGAGGGGGCGGGGCAGGCAAACATAGAGGCGGGACTTTAAGGAGCAATTCGCTTTCTTTGAGCTCGTTGATGGCTTGTGGTCGTGTTCAGATAATAACAGGAATAGACGGAGTGAAAGACTCGACCCAAGACTGTTGATAGGGCTGAACACGTGAACCAAGACTGAACACGTGATCCAAGACTGAACACGTGATCCAAGACTGTTGATAGGGCTGAACACGTGAACCAAGACTGAACACGTGATCCAAGACTGAACACGTGAACCAAGACTGAACACGTGATCCAAGACTGAACACGTGAACCAAGACTGAACACGTGATCCAAGACTGAACACGTGATCCAAGACTGTTGATAGGGCTGAACACGTGAACCAAGACTGAACACGTGATCCAAGACTGAACACGTGATCCAAGACTGTTGATAGGGCTGAACACGTGATCCAAGGCTGAACACGTGAACCAAGACTGAACACGTGATCCAAGACTGAACACGTGATCCAAGACTGAACACGTGAACCAAGACTGAACACGTGATCCAAGACTGTTGGTAGGGCTGAACACGTGAACACGTGATCCAAGACTGAACACGTGAACCAAGACTGAACACGTGATCCAAGACTGTTGATAGGCTGAACACGTGAACCGGCTAGAACTGAACAGGGGGTTTAGAATTTCCTGAGTAGGCTGATTATACAAATAGAGGAACGAAAGATGCAAACAAGCAGCCCAACGCGGCACAGGGCAGCCCAACACGAGTCTAACGTCGGCCATAGAGGCACAGGGCAGCCCAACGCGAGTCTAACGTGGGCCATAGAGGCACAGGGCAGCCCAACGCGAGTCTAACGTGGGCCATAGAGGCACAGGGCAGCCCAACGCGAAGAACGTGGGCCATAGAGGCACAGGGGCCATAGTGGGCCATAGAGGCAGGGCAGCCCAACGCGAAGTCTAACGTGGGCCATAGAGGCACAGGGCAGCCCAACGCGAAGTCTAACGTGGGCCATAGAGGCACAGGGCAGCCCAACGCGAAGTCTAACGTGGGCCATAGAGGCACAGGGCAGCCCAACGCGAAGTCTAACGTGGGCCATAGAGGCACAAGGCAGCCCAACGCGAGTCTAACGTGGGCCATAGAGGCACAGGGCAGCCCAACGCGAGTCTAACGTGGGCCATAGAGGCACAGGGCAGCCCAACGCGAGTCTAACGTGGGCCATAGAGGCACAGGGCAGCCCAACGCGAGTCTAACGTGGGCCATAGAGGCACAGGGCAGCCCACGTCCACACTGCATCACTGCATAATCGCTCCACCATAACTGCCGCACACACGTGTCTAAAACAAACGATTCGCCTTTTGCATTTTTATGACTTTGACACAAAAGGACATAAGGCATTTAGGCAACATAAAATGAATTCCATTTTTCATTTGCAATAGGTTTAACAAGGTTAATTTTAGGTCAGCCCAACACCCTTGACACCCTGAAAGGAGACGATGAATACATTAATGTCAGCGTTAAGAGGCAGAGACCGTGGAAGCTACAGGTAAATAACATAGCTAAGAGTCTTGTTGAACGTTAAAGGAGCAATAAGTCATTTTCCAATTATTTTTCTTCACATTACAAAACAGCCATTATACTGACACCTAGTGGCTTGGATGTTTCAGATGTTACAGTACATCCATTTGAAATATGGCCCCAGTGGGGGATTCTCTCTATGGAGCATCAGCTCCTTCATGTGAGAACGTCAATGCAGTTTGATTCTTCAACTCATGTGGGCTAAAATAAGGCAAAAATAAATGATAATTTTCATGAACAGTTTGGCACGTTTTGGTAGCAAAAATCACTTATTGCTCCTTTAAAGTGTTTGTGTGGGGAGTGCAGAACCGGTTGGGCTTATTCTTCTATCTTAATCTTATTCTTCTAGATTTCTTGGATTGCAATATTTTCCATTCACATAAAACCAGATTTCTCTCCGTTTGGACCGTCAGTGTTTGTGGTGTTTCCAGCACAGAGTGTGAACACAAGCCAGACATTTAAGCCACAGCAGTTAGTTTCTGCATATAAAAACAATACAGCCAAGATCAGATAGAGGATGCAGAACTGGCCTTTAGATTGACTAGTTTATCCCTCAACAAAATCAGAGCACAGCCACTTTCCTTAAGGATTAGCGGTTAGATGGAAGAGGAAAAGGTCTGGATTTCCCCTTTATGAGTGCAGTTAAAGAGCCAGTGCAGCACGTGTGTGTGGGAACTAGACAGGAGCACTGCGCTAATATGAGTGTACAATCATCAGTGTAGAACATCGAGAAAACCAAAAGGGCTAAAAAGCACACACACACACACACACACACACACACACACACATATACACACACACATATACACACACACACGCGCGCGCACTCCCACACACACATACACACACACACAGGGACGTGTATATCCCAGCAAAGTAAAACAGGTTGCGTTTATTAAACTTGCATTTAAAATTAGTGAGAGGCAAAAAAAAAAAGAGGATGATCTGAACAGCCTGTACAACAGCATTCAGTAACCATAGTGATTAAGAATCTCCATTGCAGCCTTTATTGAAGTTTACAGGAGTTTTATAGAAATCAAAGTAGCAGAACGTTGGGGAACCAGAGGCTTCGACTCCAGGAGGTGTGTGTGTGTGGGGGGTGTGTGTGTGTGGGGGGAGGGGTGTGCGTCTTTGTGGGGGTTTGCTGTTTAAATAGGTTCCTTAAAGAACGACCAATGTTATTCTTCAGGGGGGAAATGGGGGGGGGGGGAGGTTCCCATTCGGTAAATCATTCAGTAAACCACCCCAGTTCCTCATATATACTGGTTCTTCTGTAATTATGTATACATAACAAGTTTAATAACATAGCAATCAGTGGTTATTTCACAATTGGAAAAAAAAGCACAAAAAGTGTACACTCTTTTACAGGTAGAATAAAAGATGGTGTTGTCCACGGTTAAGGGCGTAGCATAGTTCCTTAAGGGCGTAGCATAGCTCCTTAAGGGCGTAGCATAGCTCCTTAAGGGCGTAGCATAGCTCCTTAAGGGCGTAGCATAGCTCCTTAAGGGCGTAGCATAGCTCCTTAAGGGCGTAGCATAGTTCCTTAAGGGCGTAGCATAGTTCAGGAGGTCAGCCTTCTCTGTTTTGTATGTAGTTCTGTTTTTGCGGTTTTTTTCCCCTCTCATTTTATGCTAATAACATAATTAGATTCTTACATACAAATATTGACAAAATGTCGGCTTCAGCACTGAAGCCTCCGAGTCTTTGTGAGATCAGTGGACAGTCATAACGAGGCATGTCAGGGAAGGCGGGGTTTGCTGGGGGTGGGACTCATAGCTGCCCGTCGCTGCATTGGGCGTCTGGACTGTCACTCTGCTTCTCTGCCTCCTGATCGGACAGCTCCTTGACTATGAGGGCGGAGCTTTTGTCTGAGAACTCCTCCCCATCCGGCTCCAGGCCTTCTGGGCAGGGAAGCTTCTGAAGCTCTTCCCTTAGCTGAGCTGTGTGCCTCTGTAGGAGAAACACACACACACACACGTGCACAGGTGAGCTTATTCCAGGTTATAATCCCATTTTGGCTGCAGGTGGTTATACATAGATGTTTTGTGTGTGTGTGTGTGTGTGTGTGTGTGTGTGTGTGTTACCTTCAGCGCTGCAGCGTGGTGTGACATGGTTCGGCCCACTCTCTTGTCGCTGCTGTACTGCTGAATGTCAGAGATCCACTCTTCACACTGAGCCATGATCTCAGAGCGCTTCAGATAGAAGTGCTTATGGATCACCTGGAAACACAACCAGCAAATATTCAGACCCACATCTGACGGCCAAGACGCATCCTCACCGCAGGAGTGTGAGAGGAGCGCGTGTCCGTCCTCTCAGAGCAGTGAAGTCAAAGACGTAAGACAGCAGTGGACTCAACTACCACGTCTACCACGTCTCACAGGCAATGAGACTATTTGAGGGGAGTGTGTGTGTATTAGCACGGCCACCATCACTGGAGCCCACACCACATTCCCCACCACACCTGACCGAGGCCTCAGTGCTGGCCTGTCAGACGAGGGTCACTTCCAGAGGGAGGGACAAAAGGAAGTCCCACCCCCTGAAGCAGGAAGTAGCTGAGGTCTGCTCAGCCCTGGGCTCAGCTCCCCTGGCAGCGCCCTCTAGCTGCAGGGTTGTACAGGCTGTGGCGCTCATGGCCGTCGGGCGCCTAACGATGAGGACAGAGACATTGGTGTCTCATGTACAGCAGGAGCACAGACAGACAGGCAGACAGACAGACAGGCAACAGCGCGGCTGAGGACAGACAGGCAGACAGACAGGCAAGAGCACGGCTGAAGACAGACAGACAGACAGGCAACAGTGCGGCTGAAGACAGGACAGACAGACAGACAGGCAGCAGCGCGGCTGTAGACAGGACAGACAGACAGACAGGCAGCAGCGCGGCTGTAGACAGACAGGCAACAGCGCGGCTGAAGACAGACAGACAGACAGGCAACAGCGCGGCTGAAGACAGACAGACAGACAGACAGACAGGCAACAGCGCGGCTGAAGACAGACAGACAGACAGACAGGCAACAGCGCGGCTGAAGACAGACAGACAGACAGGCAACAGCGCGGCTGAAGACAGACAGACAGACAGACAGGCAACAGCGCGGCTGAAGACAGACAGACAGACAGGCAACAGCGCGGCTGAAGACAGACAGACAGGCAACAGCGCGGCTGAAGACAGACACAGACAGGCAACAGCGCGGCTGAAGACAGGACAGACACAGGTCGAGGGGAATGGCAAACAGCTCACCATACTGAGAGAACTTCATTATGTGAAGAGACAGAGGGAAGTAGAGAGGGGGAGGGAGGAGAGAGAGAGAGAGAGGAGGGAGGGAGGGGGGGAGAGAGAGCTGGAGGAATAACCCCAAAGCATCTCATTGTGTATGTGACTTTTTAGTATTTGTTGTGACCATCCATCACACAGAGGACTCGGCAAGCAAGTGTGTAAACATCAAAGTGAAATGAACACAATGCAGGTGCGTGCGCACACACACAAAGCAATCAGATTAGGGTGGCTTGACAAATGATTGTTGCCACGCAGGCTGGACACAGACATATACACACACAGACACACACACACACACACACACACACATGGCAGAGCTGGAGGTATTAAAGCCCCTTATGTTTCTACCAATTTAAACAAAACAAAAAAAAAAAAAAAAAAAAAAGGTTTTACATTTCAGACTAAAACTACACAAACTCTTTGCCACGTACAGTCCTCACGTAACAGGACAGGGGCAGGGCGGGTTTGACTTTATATAAGCACCAGGTCCAGAACCATGTCCACCAGGTCCAGAACCATGTCCACAAGTGATGTTTGGATGGCTGAGATGCCTCTGTTCA
>JAGXOD010000017.1:2305000-2330000 GCA_020368025.1 Brachyhypopomus occidentalis
GGTTCAGACACGCCCCCCCAATACCACCCCCCCAACCACACCCCCCAATCCCACCCCCCAATCACACCCCCCCAACCACACCCCCCTCCCTCTCTCCCTCCCTCCCTCTCGCTCACACCCCCCCAACCCTCTCTCCTTCCCTGCCTTGGCCTCTCCTCTGTTCTATTCCTCAATCTCTCTCCTTCTTTCCACCCCTCCCTCCATCTCTCTCCCTCCCTCCATCTCTCCTCCTCATTTCAGTTTCTCTGGTTGGACCTTTTAACTTTTCATTTCTATCTTTCTCTTTACAAAAAAAATCATCTTCATTCCACCTTCTACACACACACACACACACACACACCCCAGTGCTGTGTGTTACCGTAGCTACAGTCTCCACGCTGCAGCGCGCCAGGTGTTGTGGGGCGTCTGTGCTCCTACGTTTGCGCACACGTTCAGGACGCCATTCTGAACTTATTTGATGAAGTGTTTCTAATGACCCTCTTCACCCGTGAGAGCCCACCCAGGCCAGACACACAGACGTAAGCATTACGCCTGATTTCTTAGGTGCTCTGGTACGAAATGATGTCATTTCATCATTTTCAATTGTCACCTTAATTCCAGTTAAGGGAAATGTAATTTTCTGACATATGGGGACATGCACATCGGCCACAGCAGCTCTGGAGGAGGGGTGTGTAAGCAGAATTGAAATTTTAGTGTGAGTGTGTGTGTGTGTGAGTGTGAGTGTGAGACAGGTTTCCTCCTCAGGTCAGGCTCTAGTGGTCCATTTCACTCCCTGCTCAGACGTCAGCTCTGACGTTCGACACACGAGTCTCTCTCTGCATTTCTGCAGTGTGTATACACCTTCTGTTTTATTACAAACAACGTCTGTTTGTGTACTCGCACAGACGTGTGTGTGTGTGTGTGTGTGTGTGTGTATGCAGAGGGAGGTGGAAGCCATTTCAAATTTCTGTGGCGTTTGTGTGTTCGATTAATCCCCTGTCCCATGTCCCGGCTGCCACCTGATGTCATGGCGTTCTGCGGTCTTTCTCCCCCTGCTGGTAGAGAGGAATACCCCCCCCCGGGCATTACGCCACCACCCTGCAGGCCAGCAGGGGGGCTCAGCCCACAGTCCCGGGCCAGATTAACACCATCCATCAGCCTCCGGAAGGGCAGCGGAGACACTGTCTTTCTACTCCACCCTCAAAAAAAAAAAGGGTGGTGGTGGTTGGAAACAACCACATGGTAAAAGTGACATTTCCCATTTTTCACAATGCCGTGGCAGAAGACGTCACGTTACGCTCGCGTGTTCACTCATCTACGGCACCTTTAACTGTCTCACCTGTTTGAGTGAGCAGAGTAACACCATCCATCAGCCTCCGGAAGGGCAGCGGAGACACTGTCTTTCTACTCCACCCTCAAAAAAAAAAGGGTGGTGGTGGTTGGAAACAACCACATGGTAAAAGTGACATTTCCCATTTTTCACAATGCCGTGGCAGAAGACGCCACGTTACGCTCGCGTGTTCACTCATCTACGGCACCTTTAACTGTCTCACCTGTTTGAGTGAGCAGAGTAACACCAGACAGAGACGCTGATGGAGGCTGTGATCCTAAATCACACTTCCTCTCCCTCATGTTCACGGTGTCTTTCAGTGTTATTAACAGCAAAATGGTGATGGTCTTACAAGTTCTGGGCTAAAAATCCTACTTACTGCACCTTTAATCACCTCTGACCACCGGAGGGAGTTCAGGCCTCTGCGTCTGCCTGCTGTAGTTGGGGCTGGCGTTGGCATGGCGACGGCCCTCTGGGCAGCACAGAGATACCACAGTCTTGTTACTGTCCTCCATGTCGGCATGGTTACCACGTGGTGGGAAGGTGCGCGAGCGGCCGGTGTGGACGTTACGGCGCGCGTGAGGAAGAGGCGCGTCCTCGCTACAGACACGCCCCCTACAGACACGCCCCCCAGGGGCCGAGAGCGGCTCTGATTGGCCGTGATGAACCAATGAGCACGCGGTATGAGCGTGGTGCCCGCCTCACTGGGCTCCAGGCAGGGCGGCACTGCTGTGGACAGGAAACACATCTGAGGTGCGCGTGTGCACACACACACGGGCAGGTGGACCGTGTCGCCTATGTGTGCGACAGCCCAAGTGTGTGTGTGTGTGTGTGTGTGTGTGTGTGTGACACACTCCTGAGAGTCACGGTCAGCCAGGCAGCTGTGTGAGAACGATGCACTGGTGCCAAACACTGTGCACGCGAGGTGTAGTTAAAGAGTGTGTGTGTGTGTGTGTGTGTGTGTGTGTGTGTGTGTGTGTGAGAAAAAGAAGCAACACAAACCCACAGCAACACACATGTGCACACAAAACCTTATCAATTACATGGGGGACAGACTAGGATGGAGCTGGTGAACAATCCATATCTCAGTATTCAATAAGCCAATATGCAGTCAGTGATTACCAACACTCTGACCTTGCTCTCTGTCTGCATGTCTCAATCTGTCTACGTCTCTCTCTCTCTCCTTTCCCTGTTTTCCCTCCTCTCCTCCTCCCTCTGTTTCTCCTCTCCTCCTCCCTCTGTTTCTCCTCTCCTCCTCCCTCTGTTTCTCCTCTCCTCCTCCATCCCTGTTTCTCCTCTCCTCCTCCCTTCATCCCTGTTTCTCCTCTCCTCCTCCTCCCTTCATCCCTGTTTCTCCTCTCCTCCTCCCTTCATCCCTGTTTCTCCTCTCCTCCTCCTCCCTGTTTCTCCTCTCCTCCTCCCTTCATCCCTGTTTCTCCTCTCCTCCTCCTCCTCCCTGTTTCTCCTCTCCTCCTCCTCCTCCCTGTTTCTCCTCTCCTCCTCCTCCCCGTTTCTCCTCTCCTCCTCCGTTTCTCCTCTCCTCCTCCTCCCAGTTTCTCCTCTCCTCCTCCCAGTTTCTCCTCTCCTCCTCCCTTCATCCCTGTTTCTCCTCTCCTCCTCCCTTCATCCCTGTTCCTCCTCTCCTCCTCCCTTCATCCCTGTTTCTCCTCTCCTCCTCCCTTCATCCCTGTTTCTCCTCTCCTCCTCCCTTCATCCCTCCTCTCCTCCTCTCCTGTTTCTCCTCTCTCTCCCTGTTTCTCCTCTCCTCCTCCCTTCATCCGTTTCTCCTCTCCTCCTCCCCCGTTTCTCCTCTCCTCCTCCTCCCTGTTTCTCCTCTCCTCCTCCTCCCTGTTTCTCCTCTCCTCCTCCTCCCTGTTTCTCCTCTCCTCCTCCTCTGTTTCTCCTCTCCTCCTCCTCCCTGTTTCTCCTCTCCTCCTCCTGTTTCTCCTCTCCTCCTCCTCCCTGTTTCTCCTCTCCTCCTCCTCCCTGTTTCTCCTCTCCTCCTCCTCCTCCTCCCTGTTTCTCCTCTCCTCCTCCTCCCTGTTTCTCCTCTCCCTCCCTCCTCCCTGTTTCTCCTCCTCCTCCCTGTTTCTCCTCTCCTCCTCCTCCTCCTCCCTGTTTCTCCTCTCCTCCTCCTCCCTGTTTCTCCTCTCCTCCCCCTCCTGTCTGTACCCAGTTCTCCTTGCTTTCCCTCTGTCAGACTCTCAATCTCCTTCTATATGCACGATGTGTTGTGTCAAGGACATCAGGAAATGAAGGGGGGGGGAGAGACACACAAAAGCGAATCGGCGGCACACGTGCGGCAGGGCTGGCGGCACACGTGCGCTGCAGAGGTGATCGTATTGGTCAGAGTGAGGGGGAGGGGTGGGGTTGCGTTGCTGAGCCACGCCCACAGGCTCCGCCCCCACACACACCGAGTCCCTGGCTGAGAGCCTTTCGGTTTACTTGAAAATGACACAAGAGTTGCAGCTTGTGTGGGTGCCAGAGCTGAAAGTAGATCTCTTACACCTGGAGGGGCAACGTGAACAGACTGTGTATACGAGTGGAGCGCTTGGGGGAGGGGCTAACAGCCTCCTCTATGGACCTCCTAAAGGGGTGTGTGTGTGTGTGTGTGTGTGTTGGCAGGTACCTCTTTAAAGCAGGCTGAAGGGTTGCGGATCTGTTCCAGCATGGCCCATTTGACGGTGGCTTGCCGGATGTTTCCGTCGTATTCCCGCGAGCTCTGTGTGCCACTGGGAGTGCCCCGCGAGCGCTCGTAACCAGGCTCGTTAAAGTACGGCTCCGCCACCAGGATGAGAGACTGTACAGACACTAGCACCTACACACACACACACACACACAGTATGGAAGCATTAGACTCCACGATAGGCGGAGAGGTAGCAGGAGGGTGGGGGAGGGGAGGAGTGTGGGTGTGTGAGTGACGAGTCCCATCAATGACGTGTGTGACAAATCAACCAAACCCCCCCAGGGCTGACGGACAGACGGGCATCTGGCGGTGTGGGGGGACGTGTCCATGGACACCAAGGGACAGCACCAGAGACAGCCCCCAGGGGCAGCACCAGGGACAACCCCTCCAGAGACAGCACCAGAGACAGCACCAGGGACAGCACCAGGGACAGCACCAGGGACAGCACCAGGGACAGCACCAGGGACAACCCCTCCAGAGACCAGAGACAGCACCAGGGACAGCACCAGAGACAGCCCACAGGGGGCAGCACCAGGGACAGCACCAGAGACAGCCCACAGGGGCAGCACCGGGGACAACCCCTCCAGAGACCAGAGACAGCACCAGGGACAGCACCAGAGACAGCCCCCAGGGGCAGCACCAGGGACAACCCCTCCAGAGACCAGAGACAGCACCAGGGACAGCACCAGAGACAGCCCCCAGGGGCAGCACCAGGGCTGTCCCCTCCCCCATGGAAGTGGCCACTCAGTCAGTATGAACGCAGGAAATCAATTTGACTCGTAAGGTGAATTAAGTACTTAAAAAAAAAATAAATAATGGGTTGCTTGTTTAAAATGCATTAGGGAGTCCAAACTACATCATCAATTTTGGTTAATCGCTTAGTTAAATTCTCTGTACTGATTTGAATCAATTAAAAGTGAAGCAAGTCCTGTTCACACAGCCCGTGATTACACTGCAGCTGAACTCAACGCATGCTAAATGACTGCTGTGGAGGTCAGAGGCCCCGCCCCATCCCCCTCCCCCCACCGCAGAGGCCCCGCCCTCTCCCGCTCCCCCCACCGCGCGGCCACAGAGGCACCTCCCCCTCCCCCCACGTTCACGGGCTCATCTCCATGTATCGACCCGGCAGCGGTCCGGACAGCAGGCAGAGTGGTAATCAATGGAGACATCTCTATGAACTGGTGGCAGGAGTACAGGACAAAGCCCACGGCACTGGGACACTAGTACACATGTCCCCCTGATCAATATTACAGCGAGAAAGAGGAGAGAGGGATATGAGAAAGAGAGAGAGAGAGAGGGGGAGGGTTGAGAGATACAGAGACAGAGAGAGAGAGAGAGAGACAGAGAGAGAGAGAGAGAGAGATAGACAGAGAGAGAGAGAGAGAGAGAGAGAGAGAGAGAGAGAGAGAGAGAGAGAGAGAGAGAGAGAGACACTACACTAACACACACTAACAGTACACTTACCCATTGTTACTCCCAGGACCAGAGTGCAATAACAACAAAACCAATCAGAACCACCCAAATCACAAAACAACTCAAACAAAATTATTTAACTTACTGGGACACTCAATCAAAAGCACAAAGTAAAATGGAATGTTATTTTGGCCCTAAATCGACAGTACAGCATGGCAGAATACCTAAGCACGCTGACTGATCCAAAACTGAGGTCCACACTGACGAAGTACAGACTCAGCGCCCATCACCTGGCCATAGAAACGGGCAGACACCAACAGTGTTGGCTTCCCAAAGAGCAGAGACTCTGCCAGCAGTGCCAAGACAATAAGGTCGAGACAGAGCTGCACTTCCTGACTGAATGCACCAAATACAACCATATTAGATCTAGATTCTATAGCAAAATTAGTAAAATATTCCCTGAATTCCAAAGTCTCCCTGAAAAAGAGAAGCTGCCGTATGTTCTTGGTGAACATGGAGAGATCAGCACCCTAGCAGGGCTGTATGTTCACTCCTGTCACACTTTGAGGGACAGTGGGTGAAAATGCTAGATACCAGTTTTTCTAAAAATCGTTGAGAGAGAGAGAGAGAGAGAGAGAGAGAGAGAGAGAGAGAGAGAGAGAGAGAGAGAGAGAGAGAGAGACAGAGAGAGAGAGGGAGAGAGAGACAGAGAGAGAGAGAGAGAGAGAGAGGGAGAGAGAGAGAGGGAGAGAGAGAGAGAGGGAGAGGGAGAGAGACAGAGAGAGAGGGAGACAGAGAGAGAGAGAGAGAGAGAGAGAGAGAGAGGGAGACGGAGAGAGAGAGGGGGAGAGAGAGAGGAGAGAGAGGGGTCCAAGCTCCATGAGCCGCGTTACCGACACAGACCTGTAGAAAGCTGGAGGTTTGGGGATTCCACTTCTCTTCAGGGCGTCCGTGCCAGGTGTTCAGAATGCTTAAACACACCTGAGAGCACACAAAGATCAGACACGTGAGACCCACACCAGAACATCAGACACGTGAGACCAACACCAGAACACCAGGCACGTGAGACCAACACCAGAACATCAGGCACGCGAGATTAACACAGTGAAAGATCTGGCAGGGCAAATGTGGGCGTGGTCGGTGTGGGGGCGGGGCTGACCTTGCCGTCGTTATAGAGGTTGGGGTTGAAGCGTACGCTGTGGCCACCTGTGGTCTCCAGGTTGACCAGCGGGGGGGAGTTGGGATAGTCCTGTGGGAAGTAGACGTCAAACTCAAAGCATCCGTTGGCATAGGGCGTGTCTGCTGGGCCCGTGATCAACACCTGAGAGAGAGGGTGAGAGAGAGAGAGAGAGAGAGAGAGAGAGAGAGAGAGAGAGAGAGGGGGGAGAGCTGTGAAGACCTCCAGTGTAACAGCCAGTGAAGCAGGGCGGAGCGGACCAATAGCTGGGTCACACACATCCTCAAATGTCACATGCAAAAAGAGTGTGTGTGTGTGTGTGTGTGTGTGTGTGTCCAGAACAATGTATGGGTGTGGCAAGGGCACGTGGTGTCTGATGAATGAAGGTCAAAGGTCAGAGCACGCCAGGCTGTGGTACCTTCATGATATCGAGGCGCTCTTCATCACAGCGGACGAACACACTGGAGGAGGAGGAGAGGGGGAGGGAGGTGGAGAGAGTGACGGCCTCCTGGGCCAATCGGCGTGCCCGGGCCGCACTGTTGCTGTCACTGGCGTTCTTCACCTGAGACATGTAGTGGTAGTTCACCTTAAAGACCAGCTTGGAGTCTTCGTCCTCACAGACCATCTCAAACGTGTCTGCGGGAGAGAACACACACACACCACAGTCAGACAAACACCATTACTCAGCTCGTGGAGTCTTGATAGGGACAGAAACGAGTTCAATCATACAGCCCTCTGTCCTGCACTGTACATGTTCCATAAAGCACCACTGGCTTGTGTGTGTGTGTGTGTAGTCCTGCTTCTTCTGGTGAGACCTGTTTACGTTCACGTCACTGGTGATTAGCTCAGGTGTCTGCAGGCTGGCTAAACCGCTTGTGCCTGGGTGAAGCCCTGCTTCTCCACCCGCCCCCCTCCACCCCACCCAACTCCTCCACCTCCCTCGCTACTCACCAAACTGCAGCTTCCTCATGGTGGCGACGTACTTCTCCTCCAGAGAGCGCAGGACAGACAGCGGTTTGGGTCTGACGGATGCCTTCCGCGAGAACTCCGCCAACCTCCGCTCTGTCAACACCGACGAAGCAGAGCGTCAAAGCAGTGGCCTACTGCCGCACGCGCGTGCATGCGGACCAGGTTCTCTCTCATCGTATCCATCACACAACATCGTAAATGATCACAGAAGACATTCCCTGCGCTGGTAGAGTGGGTGTCACAGAGCCACCGGCAGGCGCTCCGGCAGACGTGAAGAGGGCCAATGCCTTTCACAGCAGTGTCCTTGCACTTAAAGAGCCCATCACAACCCCCCCCTTACTCTGACAAATGACAGCCACATTGGTACAAGATGGCTACATGCGTGTGATTCTTATCGAGCTGTGCTGAGTGATGATGATGAAGCCCGTGAGACCGCTGTTCCAATAAAACAGGGCAGGCGTTCCAAGCACCGCTACCACGGCAACACAATTAGGCCCCTGTACTCTCCTGCTGGATGGCAGTTTTATGGCGTTTCCCGTTGCCGGGGAGAGACACGGATTCCACGCACGCCGGAACGTTCCGTTAAACTCCGGACGCCTTTTACAAGGCCGTAAGGGCGGACCGGGACGCGAGTGTCATAAACGCGAGATATCAATAGCGTCATTTATTCCCACTCGTGTCGTCACGGCGCCGTCGAGAATCAATGACACAGGAACAGGACGGTCAATACCAGGCTACAGACGCGGCGTTGGACCAATCAGACAGATCGTTAGGCAGTCCCGTGTCCTGTAGGTCCCGGCCAACCCCTTTCAGGAGGGAGCACTAATTAAACAGCTTAAACGTAGCTGCTCCCCCCGCCGTAGGACACACATCTGTGCCGTTATCATATGGATTTCCTTATGGGTAGTGACAGGTGCATGGATTACTCTCAGAGTACACTCCCAGAGAGAGAGAGGTATAGATGTGTAAAAGAAATGTCAAGGGGGGGGAGGGTGGAGAGAGAGAGAGGGGGAAGAGAGAGAGGTAAATAAGAGAGGGAAGGATAAAAGAAGAGCATAAAGCTCAGAAAGGGGGTGGATGAGAGAGACGGAAGGCAAGAGAAACTGTCAGCAAGACACAAGGCAGTGAAGAAACTCAAAGAAACAGAAGGTGAGACAGTGGGAGTGAGGATGAGACAGTGGGAGAGAAGGTGAGACAGTGGGAGTGAGGGTGAGACAGTGGGAGTGAGGGTGAGACAGTGGGAGTGAGGGTGAGACAGTGGGAGAGAAGGTGAGACAGTGGGAGTGAGGGTGAGACAGTGAGACAGTGGGAGTGAAGGTGAGACAGTGGGAGTGAGGGTGAGACAGTGGGAGTGAGGGTGAGACAGTGGGAGTGAGGGTGAGACAGTGGGAGAGAAGGTGAGACAGTGGGAGTGAGGGTGAGACAGTGGGAGAGAAGGTGAGACAGTGGGAGTGAGGGTGAGACAGTGGGAGTGAGGGTGAGACAGTGGGAGTGAAGGTGAGACAGTGGGAGTGAGGGTGAGACTTGTCCAACCCGTCCAGCTTCACAGCTGCTCCGTCTCCACAGCTAATCGGTGTCCCAGGAAGGGAACCCAAACGTGTCCCTGACCCTGTCCCACCAGCCAGTCTTCCACACGCCCCCTGCAGGTGAGTAAGAGAGCAGCCGTGTCCCGTGGGGACGCTCAGGGAAGACGTCTCACCCGGGTGTGGAAGGACAGGGCTGGTGGACACTGGTGTGGCTGTGTGCTCTCTGAGGGACACATTACGTTAGTTAAGCCACATACTGTCACACAATTCTGAATGGAACCAAAATGGGAACTAGACTGTGTGTGTGTGTGTGTGTGTTTCTGTCCTCTCAGAGGAAGTGAGAAATGGGATATATATATATATAAATATAAATTTCTCATCCTCATTCTTCCGGGTGTATATATACCCACAAGTGACAGAGAAATTGGAGAGAATGTGAAAGGTTGAAACCACGATGACGACAGTGGACAGGTTGAGGTCCACGTGGGTGATGGTTTAAGACCAGTTTCTAATTCGGGTCTAGATGGCAAAAAACTGACCTGAGATCAGAGTTAAGAGTACACGCAACGCAGCTCCTATGGCCCATAGAGGCTGTTGCCCCATAGTGAAGGGCAAAACGCGCCTACAGCTTCTGCAGTGGTGGAGCACAGCTGGGTGGGCCTCTGGGCCAGATCTCCCGCTGACGGCCTGCTGGGTCTCTCCCTGGGTCTGGCTCATCACTTACACTGTGTGCAGGCAGGCCCAGCACCGGAGCCAGAAATGTCATATCAGAACTGCAACTGTAGGAGGCGCCAACTTTAAAACACAGCACCGGTTTAAGACTAGGGCTGGGTACAATGGCCATGCATCCGCTTGGGTTAGGAGCAGATCTGTAACTTGTTGTTCATTTTACAAATTCTGTCAGGCAGTGAAATGTTGGTGCTGTGTGTGTGTGTGTGTGTGTGAGAGTGTGTGTGAATGCGGTGTGTGTGTGTGTGTGTGTGAATGCGGTGTGTGTGTGTGGGTTGTGTGTGTGTGTGTGTGAATGCGGTGTGTGAGTGTGTGTGAGTGTGTGTGTGTGTGAGTGTGTGAGAATGCGGTGTGTGTGAGTGTGTGAGAATGCGGTGTGTGTGAGTGTGTGAGAATGCGGTGTGTGTGAGTGTGTGTGTGTGTGAGAATGCGGTGTGTGTGAGTGAGAATGCGGTGTGTGTGAGTGTGTGTGTGTGTGTGTGTGAGAATGCGGTGTGTGAGTGTGAGTGTGTGAGAATGCGGTGTGTGTGAGTGTCTCACCGTGGTTGGCCTGCCGCAGGCTGGTGGTGGCGGCGTAGACGATCTCTGCTGTTTTCTGGATGTCTGGGACTAGCAGCGTCAGCCCCTCCGGCTCCGGGTCGGACGGCTCCGTCTTCATCAGCCCTTTACTCTTGTCCTTCTTTGACCTGAGAAACACAACAGATATAGTGACATCACACTGATCAGTGGGGACGGGGGGACGGCTTGGAGTGGAGGTGGTTGTAGCAGCTCATCAAATTATCCTCAAGTCTTTTATTCCTGATGAATTACAAAAATCTCATTCACAGCGGAGATTCCTGCCATGGCACTGACTCAGCAGGGGCGTGAAGTTCGTCTCCGTGTCCACGTCCCGCCGTGCCCATGAGCGGGACGCCCGCTAACGCCGGACCCCCCCCCTCACCCTGCCCCACCCCCTCACCCCCCCCTCAGCCTGCCCCACCCCCCCCTCACCCTGGCTTCCGGACCCTTCCATGTGCTTCCTGAAGGTTCTGTGGACGTTCAGACGTGTGCGGTGTGGAGCTGCTGAGCCTGTGTGTGATTTACTAACACAAATCCCCCTCCCACAGGAAGAAGCTCCTGTGTCACGTACCAGATGAAATATTCAGTGTTTACTCGTCTTCAGCAGCACAGTATGTGTGTGTGTGCGTGTGTATGTGTGTGTGTGTGTGTGTGTGTGAAGGACAGAGCTCTGATTGGTTTTCGTATAGTGGAGCTCGTTTACTGCAGCAGGGCTGCTGGGACCAGTGCAGCTCCTGGGTAACGTGTCTGCAGCTGGCGTGGTATGGGCGGGCTGGCAGGGGGGTGTGTTTGCTAGGGGGTGTGTCCACTAGGGGTGTGTGTCTGCTAGAGGGGGGTGTGTGTCCGCTAGGGGGGGGTGTGTGTCCGCTAGGGGGGGTGTGTGTGTCCGCTAGGGGGGTGTGTGTGTAGGGTGGGGTGTCTCTCCTAGGGGGGTGTGTCCGCTAGGGGGGTGTGTCTCCCAGGGGGGTGTGTCCCCCAGGAGGGTGTGTCCCCCAAGAGGGTGTGTCCCCCAAGAGGGTGTGTCCACTAGGAAGCCCTCCAGACTGGCTCTCCCATGAAGGACTGGACTACACTGCCCAGGGCTCTGCATGTATCAGCACGCTTGACCTTTAACCTTACTGAGTGGCAGGAGTGCCCGACTGCTTCAAGACTCATAGCAGTTCCAGACTTATCTGATCAATACTGGATAATTAAGTTGCAGAACGCTGATGCAGTAAGAGGCATGTGGCCATCTGTGTGTGTGTGTGGAGCTAGGGTTGTACCTGAGACGGTTGGTGTAGGTAGTGTGTGTGTGTGTGTGTGTGTGGAGCTAGGGTCTGACCTGAGCCGGTTGGTGTAGGTGTGTGTGTGTGTGTGTGTGTGTGTGGAGCTAGGGTTGTACCTGAGACGGTTGGTGTAGGTAGGTGTGTGTGTGTGTGTGGAGCTAGGGTCTGACCTGAGCCGGTTGGTGTAGGTGTGTGTGTGTGTGTGTGTGTGTGGAGCTAGGGTCTGACCTGAGCCGGTTGGTGTAGGTGTGTGTGTGTGTGGAGCTAGGGTTGTACCGGAGACGGTTGGTGTAGGTAGGTGTGTGTGTGTGTGTGTGTGTGGAGCTAGGGTCTGACCTGAGCCGGTTGGTGTAGGTAGGTGTGTGTGTGTGTGTGTGGAGCTAGGGTCTGACCTGAGCCGGTTGGTGGTGTGTGTGTGTGTGTGTGTGTGTGTGGTTGGGTCGTACCTGAGCCGGTTGGTGTAGGTGTGTGTGTGGAGCTAGGGTCGTACCTGAGCCGGTTGGTGTAGGTGTGTGTGTGTGTGTGTGTGTGGAGCTAGGGATGTACCTGAGCCGGTTGGTGTAGGTGTGTGTGTGTGTGTGTGTGTGTGTGGAGCTAGGGATGTACCTGAGCCGGTTGGTGTAGGTGTGTGTGTGGTGGAGCCGGTTGGTGTAGGTGTGTGTGTGTGTGTGTGGTAGCTAGGGATGTACCTGAGCCGGTTGGTGTAGGTGTGTGTGTGTAGCTAGGGATGTACCTGAGCCGGTTGGTGTAGGTGTGTGTGGGATGTACCTGAGCCGGTTGGTGTAGGTGTGTGTGTGGAGCTAGGGTCGTACCTGAGCCGGTTGGTGTAGGTGTGTGTGTGTGTGTGTGTGTGTAGCTAGGGATGTACCTGAGCCGGTTGGTGTAGGTGTGTGTGTGTGTGTGTGTGTGGATGAGCTAGGGATGTACCTGTGTGTGGTTGGTGTACCTGAGCCGGTTGGTGTAGGTGTGTGTGTGTGTGTGTGTGTGTGTGTGTGGCGCTAGGGTCGTACCTGAGCCGGTTGGTGTAGGTGTCCACACAGGTCTTCATCTTGGCCAGCAGCATGCCCACGGAGGCCTGGCTCTCACAGCGCTCTTCATCCTCCTCTTCCTCGTTGGCGTCACCTGAGAGAGGCAGCAGCAGGGGCACCAGCGCCGTGCAGGTGGAGAGGGCACGCAGCAGCTCTAGCAGCGCACGGTAGAGAGGCACATGACGCGCCATGTCCAACACTGAGGGGGAGGGGCAGAGAGAGGGTGGGAGGGGCAGAGAGAGAGGGGGAGGGAGGGGCAGAGAGAGGGTGGGAGGGGCAGAGAGAGGGGGGAGGGGCAGAGAGAGGGGGGGAGGGAGGGGCAGAGAGGGTGGGAGGGGCAGAGAGAGGGGAGGAGGAGCAGAGAGAGAGAGGAGGAAGGGCAAAGAGAGAAGAGGAGGGGCAGAGAGAGAGAGGAGGAGGGGCAGAGAGAGAGGAGGAGGGGCAGAGAGAGGGGAGGAGGGGCAGAGAGAGGGGAGGAGGAGCAGAGAGAGAGAGGAGGAAGGGCAAAGAGAGAAGAGGAGGGGCAGAGAGAGAAGAGGAGGGGCAGAGAGAGAGAAGAGGAGGGGCAGAGAGAGAGGAGGAGGGGCAGAAAGAGAGGAGGAGGGGCAGAGAGAGAGGAGGAGGGGCAGAGAGAGAGGAGGAGGGGCAGAGAGAGGGTGGATAAGTCAGACCATTTCTCTGAACACCTGGGGACATTGTTCAGAAGACTTGTTCAGATGTCTTTTCAACACAAATGAAATGCGTGACATTTTCCCTACAAATACGTTTGTGTCTAGCCTGACCTCAGTGACCCCTGAGGCAGGTGATTGGGGACCAGACTGACCCCTACGGCCTTTATAAACACCTCGAAACGATCCAAGAAGGATGTGTTACATGTGGAACAGCACAGCTTAACACAGACACAGAACTAATCCTTCAACTCTACATCAAAGCAGAGAAAACCATGACACACACACACACACACACACACACACACAACTCAGATATTCAATAATTAACCCTCTCGTACTGCCTGTGATACAGTTAAAAACAGCAATTATGTCACAGCACTATACGGAGTTGGCCAGGGTGAACACATGTAGAACAACCAGAAGACAAAACACACACACACACACACACACACACACACACCCCTGTAACCCACACTAGCCTCAGGTGAAGACGCTCACAGATCTCACCCGCAGGCTGTTTGTGCAGCCAAGAGGGTGAGTGTGAGTGAAAGTAAGCTGGGGTGTGTGTGTGTGTGTGTGTGTGTGTCAGAGTTGGACCAATCAGCATGACTGTCACAGCTTATGAGTTTCCCACTAAGGGACAGAGGCAGATCCAGGGCCCGGTGGGCCAGCCTGAAGAACACGGCTCAATATCCACTTCAGAAGCAGACGCCTGTGAAGCCAGCATCACCCCCCCCACACACACCCCACCTCTCCACACACACACACACCCCACCTCTCACACACACACACACACCCCACCTCTCTCCACACACACACACACACACCCCCCTCCACACACACACACACACACCACCTATCTACACACCACCTCTACACACACACACACACACACACACACACACACACACCTCACACACACACACACACACACACACACACACACACCACCTCTCCACACACTCACAGCAGAGCCACGCAGCCTTCAAAAGCCAAATGTCACCAGTCATCCTGAAGAAGCAACAGTCGGCTCTGAGGTTCAGGACACCAGCCTATAGCACACAGCCCCCTGCTGAACCCCACACACGTGCCCAACAGAGGGCTGGGAGGGGCTGGGAGGGGGGATGGGAGCTCCTCCCAGCCCTCAGGAGGGGCCTGAGAGGGGGGGGCTGGGTGGAGCCTGGGAGGAGCCTGAGAGAGGGGGCTGGCAGGGGCCTGAGAGGGGGGCTGGGGGTGGTGCAGCTGTGGGCTGCCTGGTCTACTTCAGTGCTTTTGTCAGTGGGAGAGTGACTGAATAAATGAGTTACACTGGCACAGGGCACCTGGGCACCTGGGCATCTGCTAGTTGAATAGGTAGTGTGTATTTGTTCAGGTCATTGGTCTGTGTGTGTGTGTGTGTGTGTGTGTGTGTGTTTGTGTGTTCAGGTCGTTGGGCTGTGTGTTTGTTCAGGTCACTGGGCAGTGCGTGTGTATGTATGGGTCGCTGGGCGGTGTGTGTGTGTGTGTGTGTGTGTGTGTATGGGTCGCTGGGCGGTGTGTGTGTGTATGGGTCGCTGGGCGGTGTGTGTGTGTGTGTCGCTGGGCGGTGTGTGTGTGTGTGTGTGTGTGTGTGTATGGGTCGCTGGGCGGTGTGTGTGTGTGTGTGTCGCTGGGCGGTGTGTGTGTGTGTGTGTGTGTGTGTATGGGTCGCTGGGCGGTGTGTGTGTGTGTGTGTGTGTGTATGGGTCGCTGGGCGGTGTGTGTCGTTCCCATGGGAGGCTCCACATTAGTGTGTGTGTTCAAACACAGGTGCACTTACACAGCTAGCACAAAGGAACCACGCAGAACCTGAGCACTGCAACTGGCAAAAACCATCTCCGTGTGTGTGTGTGTGAGTGGAATGATATGACCAAATTCACCAGTCACACACACACACACACACACTCAGCCAAGCTCGGTAAGACGCAGCCACTCCAAGACCCTTGCTAGTTCACACTGGGTGTGACTCACCGTGGTAACCTGTGTACACACACGGTGACTAATGTTCCCGCAGTGATGACAGGGACAGGCGTAACCCAATGGAATCCTACTCCATGGAAATACCGTTAACCACTCGGTAACCATGGCGACTGCATTTCCCTTGCATGATTGAATCTAAACAAGCTTCTGTTTACGAGGAGATTAGTCATAGATTTCCTTCAAAAAGTGAAAATGTAGCCAGACTGGCGACTTGGTGTTTATAGACTGCATGACGGAGCAGGAGGAGATCCACTGGAGACACTTCTGGTGAGATGCTGGTTCCCCACGTAGCCAGCAGCAGATACAGAGCCCAGGGTTAGGGTTAGGTTAACCCTAACCCTAGATCCACTGGAGACACTTCTGGTGAGATGCTGGTTCCCCACGTAGCCAGCAGCAGATACAGAGCCCAGGGTTAGGGTTAGGTTAACCCTAACCCTAGATCCACTGGAGACACTTCTGGTGAGATGCTGGTTCCCCACGTAGCCAGCAGCAGATACAGAGCCCAGGGTTAGGGTTAGGTTAACCCTAACCCTAGATCCACTGGAGACACTTCTGGTGAGATGCTGGTTCCCCACGTAGCCAGCAGCAGATACAGAGCCCAGGGTTAGGGTTAGGTTAACCCTAACCCCTAGATTCACTGGAGACACTTCTGGTGAGATGCTGGTTCCCCCACAGCCAGCCAGCAGCAGAGCCCAGGGTTAGGGTTAGGGTTAGGGTTAGGTTAACCCTAACCCTAGATCCACTGGAGACACTTCTGGTGAGATGCTGGTCCCCACGAAGCCAGCAGCAGATACAGAGCCCAGGGTTAGGGTTAGGGTTAGGTTACCCTAACCCTAACCCTGGTGAACCCTAGATCCAGCAGCAGATACAGAGCCCAGGGTTAGGGTTAGGGTTAGGTTAACCTGGTGAGACTTCTGGTGAGATGCCCCACGTAGCCAGCAGCAGATACAGACAGGGAGGGTTAGGGTTAGGGGTTAGGGTTGGTTAATGCTGGTTCCCCCCCTACAACCCTAGATCCACTGGAGACACTTCTGGTGAGATGCTGGTTCCCCACGTAGCCAGCAGCAGATACAGAGCCCAGGGTTAGGGTTAGGGTTAGGTTAACCCTAACCCTAGATCCACTGGAGACACTTCTGGTGAGATGCTGGTTCCCCACGTAGCCAGCAGCAGATACAGAGCCCAGGGTTAGGGTTAGGGTTAGGTTAACCCTAACCCTAGATCCACTGGAGACACTTCTGGTGAGATGCTGGTTCCCCACGTAGCCAGCAGCAGATACAGAGCCCATTTCTGAGCCGTGAGCACAACCTCTCCAGCGCTGTGTAGTGCACGTCGCCGTGGTGGGATTACACTGATTAGATCCTGATTAAGCATGTTTATCTGGTGAGATGCTGGTTCCCTGGGAGATGCAGCACCCACGGCCGAGCCACGGACCAACCTAGGGTTAGGTGCTGGTTCCCTGAGGTTGGGGGGAGATTTTACACTTAAACAGGGTCTACACTGAGGAACAGGTTCACTATAGGAACAGGGTCTAGCAGATACAGGAACTACACTAAAGGGTCTACACTAAAGGAACAGGGTCTACACTAAAGGAACAGATCCACTAAAGAGACAGGGTCTACACTGGTGAGATGCTGGTGTCTACACTAACGTAGCCAACAGTGTCTACACTATAACAGACACAGTGTCTACACTTAGGACACAGTGTCTACATGAACCCTAGATCCACTGGAGACACTTCTGGTGAGATGCAGTGTCTACACTATAGAACACAGCAGATACACTAGAACAGTGTCTACACTATAGAACAGGTGACACAACCTCTACACTATGGAACAGTGCACTACAGACACAGTATAGGATTACACTGATTTACCTACACTATACACTAAGCAGGGAACAGGGTCTACACTATAGGGTCGGCTACACTATAGGAACAGTGACTATAGGAACAGGGTCTACACTAGGAACAGGGACAGATGGGGTGCACACCCACGGACACACTACGGTCTAACCTCCAGGGAACAGGGTCTACACCAGGGGCCCTACAGACAGACACAGGGTACACTAACTAAAGGAACAGTGTCTGAGGTTAGGGACAGTGTCTACACTTAGGAACAGGGTCTACACTATAGGAACAGGGTCTACACTATAGGAACAGGGTCTACACTAGGAACAGGGGAACAGTGTCTACACTAAAGGAACAGGGTCCACAGTAAAGGAACAGGGTCCACACTAACAGGACACTATAGGAACAGGGTCTACACTATAGGAACAGGTGTCTACACTAAAGGAACACTAGTAACAGGGTCTACACTATAGGAACAGGGTCTACACTATAGGAACAGGGTCTACACTACAGACACAGGGTCTACACTACAGACACAGGGTCTACACTACAGGGACACAGGGTCTACACTATAGGAACAGTGTCTACACTATAGGAACAGTGTCTAGGAACAGTGTCTACACTACAGGCTATAGGAACAGTGTCTACACTATAGGAACAGTGTCTACACTACAGACACACACTATAGGAACAGTGTCTACACTATAGGAACAGGGTCTACACTATAGGAACAGTGTCTACACTATAGGAACAGTGTCTACACTATAGGAACAGTGTCTACACTATAGGAACAGTGTCTACACTATAGGAACAGTGTCTACACTATAGGAACAGTGTCTACACTAAAGGAACAGTGTCTACACTAAAGGAACAGTGTCTACACTAAAGGAACAGTGTCTACACTATAGGAACAGGGTCTACACTATAGGAACAGGGTCTACACACTAAGGAACAGTGTCTACACTATAGGAACAGTGTCTACACTATAGGAACAGTGTCTACACTATAGGAACAGGGTCTACACTAAAGGAACAGGGTCTACACTAAAGGAACAGGGTCTACACTACAGGAACAGGGTCTACACTACAGGAACAGGGTCTACACTATAGGAACAGGGTCTACACTATAGGAACAGGGTCTACACTACAGACACAGGGTCTACACTACAGGACACAGGGTCTACACTAAAGGAACAGTGTCTACACTAAAGGAACAGTGTCTACACTAAAGGACACAGGGTCTACACTATAGGAACAGGGTCTACACTATAGGAACAGGGTCTACACTAAAGGAACAGTCTACACTAAAGAACAGGGTCTACACTAACACTAAAGGAACAGGTCTACACTAAAGGAACAGGGTCTACACTATAGGAACAGGGTCTACACTATAGTAACAGGGTCTACACTATAGTAACAGGGTCTACACTACAGGGTCTACACTATAGCAACAGGGTCTACACTATAGGAACAGGGTCTACACTTATAGAACAGGGGAACAGGGTCCACAGTAAAGGAACAGGGTCTACACTATAGGAACAGGGTCTACACTATAGGAACAGGGTCTACACTATAGGAACAGTGTACACTATAGGAACACACTATAGGAACAGTGTCTACACTAAAGGAACAGGGTCTACACTAAAGGAACAGGGTCTACACTAAAGGAACAGGGTCTACACTAAAGGAACAGGGTCTACACTAAAGGAACAGGGTCTACACTAAAGGAACAGGGTCTACACTAAAGGAACAGGGTCTACACTAAAGGAACAGGGTCTACACTATAGGAACAGGGTCTACACTATAGGAACAGGGTCTACACTAAAGGAACAGGGTCTACACTAAAGGAACAGGGTCTACACTAAAGGAACAGGGTCTACACTAAAGGAACAGGGTCTACACTAAAGGAACAGGGTCTACACTATAGGAACAGGGTCTACACTAAAGGAACAGGGTCTACACTATAGGAACAGGGTCTACACTATAGGAACAGGGTCTACACTATAGGAACAGGGTGTTTCATTAAAGGTACAGGCAGCTACTAACATGCTACATCCTAGCACCACCATGCTGCTCTAAATTGAAATCATACGGAAATTCATGGAATCCATGGAAACAATTCCAGTCAGTCTGACACAGTCAACATTTAGGCTTCTGTAATTTTCCCCTGGAGACACCATGCTCAAGGACTATTTTTTTTATAATGCTGTAATGTTACCAATATGTTAATGTAATGTGAGTTGTAAAGAGTTGGATTCTTCTAAATTATCACACATACATTTATTGTAAATTAGCATAATAGTTAACTGTGTCCTTGATTGCTTGATGACCCTGAAATGTGTGAAAAAAGGTCTCCTTACATTACTGTACACATGCACATGGACAGATGGGTATACATAGAGCCCGAGACACAGGGGACACATACAACCCTCTACTAAGACATATTAGTCTCCAAGACATTCAGTAGTCTCTAAAAGTTCCTCAATCTTCAGTGTTACTAGATTTCCTCAACCCCAAAACATTGAAACATAAAAAACATATTTGATGGATTTAAAGAAACTCTGTATGTTAATGTGTGAACTGAAAGGGTTTTGCCCATCTTCAATTCTGCATATTTTTGTGCTTGTGTGTGTCAGACACTGATTTACAGCACGCACGCTCGCACACACACACACACACACACCTCTCTCCTCAGCTTCATCCAACACACTATCTCCTTCCCCACTACCACTCCCACCTCTGTAATCAGACATTCAGAGCCATGTCTGATTGTGTAGATGATGAACAGCCCTGAGAATGTGGCCACCATGACCTTCCTGACATCTTCTGGAGCTACAGCACCCCAGCCACACGCAGCACCCCAGCCACACGCAGCACCCCAGCCACACGCAGCACCCCAGCCACACGCAGCACCCCAGCCACACCACCCAGACCAGGCTCAGACCAGGCCCAGGTCTCAGGCCCAGGTCTCAGGCCCAGACCAGGCCCAGGTCTCAGGCCCATAGGGAGGTGTGCAGGCTGGGGCAGGCTGGTGATATGGGGAGGCGCTGGTGCTGAAGGACTCTGCTCAGTAGTGATGCGAGCTGGTCAGAACCAGAACGTGCAGGCTGGCACGTCCAGGCCAGACACAAGGTCCTACGGCCCACACGAGCAAGCAAAGCTCAAAGGCAAAGACGAGGAGGGACGTCAGCAGGAAACAGTGTGTGTGTGTGTGTGTGTGTGTGTGTGTGTGATTAATTCTTGAGGCTCCACCTGTGTGCCAGACCATTCGTGCAGACACTCAGCATGCGAAATAAACAAACTTGTCACCTGTCACTTCTCTCCATTATGCCCTCCTCTGCTCCCACACACTCGCACGCACGCACGCACGCACGCACGCAAGCGTTGGTCTAGGTAATCAATTTCTTTGTTTGCTTACATTTGGTCAATGTGTCTCAGTTTTTTGTACTCACAGAGAGTAAAAGTGAGAAACGAGAGACGGAGGGAGAGAGAGCTGGAGGGGCAGAAGCAGAGAGAGAGAGAGAGCTGGTGGGGCAGAAGCAGAGAGAGAGAGAGAGCTGGAGGGGCAGAAGCAGAGAGAGAGAGAGAGCTGAGGGGCAGAAGCAGAGAGAGAGAGAGAGCTGGAGGGGCAGAAGCAGAGAGAGAGAGAGAGCTGGAGGGGCAGAAGCAGAGAGAGAGAGAGAGAGCTGGAGGGGCAGAAGCAGAGAGAGAGAGAGAGAGCTGGAGGGGCAGAAGCAGAGAGAGAGAGAGAGAGCTGGAGGGGCAGAAGCAGAGAGAGAGAGAGCTGGAGGGGCAGAAGCAGAGAGAGAGAGCTGGAGGGGCAGAAGCAGAGAGAGAGAGCTGGAGGGGCAGAAGGAGAGAGAGAGAGAGCTGGAGGGGCAGAAGCAGAGAGAGAGAGAGCTGGAGGGGCAGAAGCAGAGAGAGAGAGAGCTGGAGGGGCAGAAGCAGAGAGAGAGAGCTGGAGGGGCAGAAGCAGAGAGAGAGAGCTGGAGGGGCAGAAGCAGAGAGAGCTGGAGGGGCAGAAGCAGAGAGAGAGAGCTGGAGGGGCAGAAGCAGAGAGAGGGTAGAATGGGCCGGCAGCTGTTGTCTTCAGTGTAAGAGCTGTAAATCTCACAAGAGGACACAACCCCAGATCGAGAGCCCACACACACACACACACACACACAACTACACAACAAAGCCCAGCAGCTATACACAATCCACCAGCAGCCAGACTCTTTAAATCAAGATTCATAAATAAAACATGGCCTACACCCAAGCCCTCCCTCCACCACTCCACACCACCTTTATACATGCAGCACAGAGCCCAGCACAGTCTCCACACACCCCCTGTGCCTGGAGCCTCATCCTCACGTCAGAACCGCACACCAGGTGTTCAGTGAGGTTCTTCTTCAGTCTCACGCATGCTGCCTTCTGTAACCCGCAGGATTCACACGTCCATCAGCAGATCCTCCCATCAGCCCTGGTTAATGCCGGGCAAGACCTTACGACTGGCACATCTGCAAGAGGCAGCCATGCTGAACCTGTGTGTGCGCGTGTACATACGTACGTGTGTGTGTGTGACAGCGACATCCCTACTCAAGTCTACTGAAGCAAGGCAGGCCTTAAGCTAAAACCTTCACTCTTAGGAGAGCTCAAAGCACCATCTTCACCTGTATCTCAGAAGACGGTAGTCATGTCTTACCAGCTTACACACAGAGTCCCTTACTGTAAGCCTTCCAGAACACCTCAGCTTCTCAGTGCCCCGGGGCTGACGATGATCATGCTACACCGTCTACACCGGCAAACAGACGGTCAACAGGCGCACATCAGCAGGGTCAGAGCGACCCGGGAGCTTCGGCAGGCTAGCAGTGTGGCGGTGCGCACGTAGCAGAGGCACAGGGCTCCGAGTAGAAAACTTACAAAGGACAGAGAGGAAAGAACTGAGGCTTATGAGCACAAACCCTGAAGTTCACAGGGGGAGAGAGAGAGAGAGGAGGAGGGAGAGAGAGGAGGAGAGAGAGAGAGAGGGAGTGAGAGAGAGAGAGAGAGAGGGGGGGTTGGGAGAGATCACCCAACCACAAACATATTCGCGTCTCAGCCTCACCAAGGCCAGTCATTTCCATTAGATCAAAAACAAAGGTGGTGTCCCTGAAGGTCTCTGTGATCTAAGCACCTATAGGGAAGACAGGACTGAGCTCAGATCAGACACACGCAGGGACGCATCCACTCAAACGCTCCATCACCTGTCCTCCATCACATGTCCTCCTGAACAACCCAGTACCCCAACTGATGGCAAGAGCATTTCCACTGTCTCACGTTCTTCTCAAAGTTCTCCAAGAGCCTGAACCAGTGATGAACCCACTGCACTATTCAGGGGGACCAGACACACGTCAGGCCTTTGATGACATCATGACCCTGACTGGCTGTCCTGCTTCAGTAAAGCCTACAGTCACACCCTAATGGCAGTAAGACCCAGCCTGACAAGCCCATATATTTGGGCTGGAGTCCTTGGCCGCTGTCGGGCTCAGTGCGATGGGAGAAAGCGCTCCGCAAAGGATAACGACCCCAAGAAAATCCTCACATCCTGTCAGTGTCTAAAGCAGATTCATTTTAATGAGGCCTCCAGTCTCGACCTCCACCAACCTCCACCTCCTGCCTTTCTGTCCTCCATCCCTCGGTTTGGCTTCCACTTTCCCAAGGCAGAGGGAGGGACCCCTGTTCCCCACGCCAGGGATGCAGCACAGGGCAGGAGGCATCCCAACTGCCTAGCCAGAGCGGAGACCATGCTTATGCAAAGGAAGGGGCGTTTGGAGACGGAGAGAGAGAGAGAGAGAGGACGGATAGAGAGAGGAGAGAGAGGGAGGAAAGGAAAAGAGAGGGAGAGGAAGAGTAGTAAGGGAGAGAATGATACAGAACGACGGAAAGCGAAGTAGAAGCAGAGAGAGAGAGAGAGAGAGGGGAGTGAGTGGGAGAGAAAGAGTGGAAGGAGGAGAAGAGGGATGGAAGAGAGGTGGAGAGGTGGAGCGGGATTTCTAAAGGGTGGCTGTTGAAATAAGCAGAGGCTGATGCACAAGTCAGGACATGGAAGCACCGTGTGTCATTAGCCATGCAGTCAGGACACGCTGTCGAAGGAAGAAAAGCAGATACGTGGACTCAGGACACACGGTCACAACAAGAAAAACAGATGGAGTGTGCAATGCTGTGAAACGCTGGACTGGATATATATATGAATGTGAAAGCACAGATGCCTCTAGGACGTGGTGGTGAGTGTGTTCATATGTGCACACATGACTCACAGATGCTGAGGTCAGGAGTAAAGGAGAAGAGGAGAAAGTGGATGAGAGCAAACTACCCCTCGCTTACAACCACCCCTCGCTTACAACCACCCCTCTTTTAAAACCCCTCTATTCGAGTATAGTGACAGATGGAGGTGAGATGAGATCTCTCTCCCTCCCTCTCACACACACACTTAACTGAAGCGCTCTTCTGCGTAGCCCCAGTGAGCGTGGGGCCCGAGACTCCACCCCACTGCTCCACCCACGCTGCGTGGCTGCATTAGCGGCCTGCTTGCTGCGTGCAGGCAGCACATTCGCCGTGGCTGGCTGGCCGGGTGGCCGTGGAGACGGCAGTTGCGATCGAGCGCCAGGAGGAGGAGATGCTGGAATGCAGCCTGGCTGTGCCGCCCTGTCTGGTCTCTCTCAGGGACCCCCCCCAACAGAGATGGAGAGGGGAGGGGCTTCCGGAGAGTTCCACGGTTAATACGTCGGCCTTCTCCAATCTGATTTGGCATTCAGCGTGTCGGCAGGGGGCTTGAGAGGGGGAGACGCAGGCGAGATGATGGCTTGTTTCACGGGAACACACGGCAGTTTCCTCAAACTGGGCTTACGGAAGAGGGCTTGGGTGTTAATTAGAGAGAGAGAGCACCAGAGGGGAGCACCAGAGGGGAGCACCAGAAGGGAGCACCAGAGGGGAGCTCCAGAGGGGAGCTCCAGAGGGGGGAACCAGAGGGGAGAACCAGAGGGGAGAACCAGGTCTCCACTCCCTGGGCAGGAGGCTGCGGTCAGCAGACCCCGCCAGCCGCGCTCTGACCGATGGGGGAGGCCAGGGCACTTTTATTGACCTCCTGTAATTCTGCCCCTGCTGCTCACCCTCCCCTGGGCAGAGATTACTGCAGATTGAAACAATAAATAATTGATGGGGGCCGCAGTGAGGGTCGGGGGGCAAGTGTGGGGGGGGGGCGATTTTATGCGTTGCTCTTGGTGATGCTGTGCTGCACTTTTAAGGGGAGTTCTGGGGAGAAGCACGATGGAAGGCACGTCGTTTCCGTAAACCCACACACACACACACACACACACACACACACACACACACATACCTCCGACTCCCACACACACACCCACAGAAACAGGAGAGCCCGTTCATCCAGCAGTGTGTTCTAGCACTGAGGGTTATTTAACAGCCATTACCACCTGCACCCCTCACACACACACACACACTAAACCCAAACTAACACCTGCGTGCGTAAGACACACCATAACACAGAGAGGGAGACATCCAGCCTTCCTCTCCATCTCCTCTCCTCTCCCTGGCTCCTCCTCACACAGGAGCTTCAGGCTCCTTCATCTGCTCCTCCTCCTCCTCGGTGAGTAAGGAGCCCAGCGCACGCATCCCTCCCTTCACTGCTAGCTCAGTCTCCACGGTTACCAGCCGCACCACCGTGTCATCTGGTGTGCTGTGTGTATTTTGTTGTTGGGGGCGGAGTCAGGCGCGGCGTGACTGGAACACAATGGCCCTAGTGGGTTGGTCGCTGCTGTTGTTAGCAGCCACTTGAAGTAAAGACACCA
>JAGXOD010000017.1:2337500-2342500 GCA_020368025.1 Brachyhypopomus occidentalis
TTGGAAGACCTGGCACCACCCCTCCCTCTCTCCCCTCCCTCTCCTCCCTTTCTATCTCTCCTCCTCCCTCTCTCCTCCCTCTCCTCCTCCTCCCCCACTCCTTCTCTCCCCCTGCTTTTACCCCACGACCTTCTCTCCCCTCTCCTCTTACCCTCCATCTCTTCCTCCTTCCCTCTCCCTTCTCCATCCTTCACCTCCACCTGCGTCACTTCCTCCCAGTCATCTCTCTCCACCTGTTTGCCTATTCCAGAAACATCCGCTGTGCTTCCCTCTGTGCCAGGCTGCCTTCACCTTCAGTGTGACTCACTCAAACCCCAACGCTGGCCCTGCTAGCAGTGAGGAGAATGCTAACGCTGTGGAGCTCCACATCTCCCCACGCTCCACACGCTGAGCCCAGCACGGCTCAGGAGGACGAACCCAGCACCAGGGACGTGTGCTCCGGCCATACGGGAACACACACACACACACACACACACACACACACACACACACACACACAGAGCTGCAACCTGCAGCAGAGCACTAATTACTACACTTAGCTCAGCGTGCGTTTAATTAGGAAAACAAAGAGGCATTAAAACCCACAATACCTACACTCCCCTTCTCATGCACACACACACACACACACTAGTGTGTGTGTGTGTGTGTGTTAGTGGAGCGGGGGGGGTGACACACAGATTTGTCACCATGTCAGAGCAGACAGGCCATTTACCTGCCCAGGTGTACACACACACACACTCACACACTCACACCAGCAGGATCACCATTATTACCTCTTTAGGCATTACCACACAACAGTCAATTTGGGCTACACACACACACACACACACACACACACACACACACACACAGACACAGACACACACACCCACACACCCACACACACCCAGACACACCCAGACACACACAGACACACACAGACACACACAGACACAGACACAGACACACACACACACAGAAGGAGCCGCCACACACACAGAAGGAGCCGCCACACACACAGAAGGAGCCGCCACACACACAGAAGGAGCCGCCACACACACAGAAGGAGCCGCCACACACTCAGGACAAAGCACCTGGCAGAAGAGCACCAAACTCCCAAACTCATGTTTCAATCCAGTCGAGCAGCTCCCAGGCACAGGTGTGTGAGGGGTGTGTGAGGGGTGTGTGAGGGGTGTGTAAGGCGTACCGGAGTCGTTGCGCAGGTAGGAGGACATGGCAGGGATGAGGCAGGACTGGGCCAGGAGCTCCTGCAGCACGGGGGGCAGAGCTGCACTGTTGTGGGCCCGGCCTTCCACACAGGGAGCGTCTGCCACACCCACACACCCCGCAGGGTTGATGTAGCTCGCCAGCACCTGACACACACACACACACACACAATCAATCATCTAAACAAGACAGCGTACCAAAAATAACAACACATTCCCTCTTTCTGCCAAACATGTCATTTGACAGTGTAAGAGAGTGAGTGTGTGCACACAGGTGTGTGTGCGTGTGTGTGTGTGTGTGTGCGCATGTGTGTGTGTGTGTGTGTGTTACCTGCAGCAGGCAGGTGACGTGCTCCTCCTCCAGGCGCTGCTTGGTGAGCGCCTGCTCCACGTCCCACCCTGAGGCTGTGGAGCCTGTACCAAAGCCTGTGCCCTTCGCCCAGTACAGCTGCTGCTCATCAGAGGTGCCTCCACCATGTCCGCTGGACACCTGTGGCTAACGCACAAGCACACACACACACACACACACACGCACACACATACAGACACACGGTTAAGAACTACACACACACGCCCTTATTCATTCTTACACCCTTACTGCCCTCCCAACACACTCTTACACCCTTACTGCCCTCCCAACACACTCTTACACCCTTACTGCCCCCCCACACACTCACTCATGGCCCCAGAACTGTAGTACACACTCCCACAATCTCTACTCTCTGAACACACCATCTTTCTCCACATTTCCATCCCCTCCCTCCTGTAAACAGGGTTTCTTACACACCCTGCAGTATAATAAGTGTGTGAGAAAGGAGCAATATAAATGTAATTTATTATTATTACACATAAGGAAAAAATATATTTAAACTGCACTGGGTCAAAGTTCACGAGCAGCAGCAGCGTCAGTGAGGAACGGAGACGCCGGCATGGCGGACTAAACCCGCAGACGGCAGCGTGTCTGACTTTCAGTGACCTGAACCGGTGTCTGCTTGAATCAATGACTGGAGTAGCAAGACCAGACTGTACACACACACACACACACACACACACACACACACACTCTCCACTGGAGCGTTTGACACTCATTTGTCCTGGTACTCCGGCTGCTCACAGCTTGCTTCTCCGACACACAGCCAGCTGGGGTGGGTCTGCTCAGCGTGTGTACAGTGTGTGTACAGCTGCAGCTCTAACTCCCCAGAGGGAGAGCTCACACATGGGGGGCTGTGGGCGGAGCCATGGGGGGCTGTGGGCGGAGCCACGTGCACAGAGCTGCAGGGCCCGGGGTGCTAGCTGGGGAGGAGAGGTCACCTGGGGTCAGTCTCTGCTTCAGCAGGCAGGGCTGCTCTCACACACACCCCAGAGGACACAGACTGGGGCCCACAGGCCCCCCGACTCAGCCGGAGTGTGTGTGGGGAGTTCGGAGAGCACGGCTGGTCGGCTACACGAAGTGGCACAAGGAGATCGATCGCCCTCCAAAACGACGGCTCCCCTCCCATAATTCTTAGCGCCCTCCATCCCACTTTCTTTCGACAAGGCCGCTTTTATTGGGCCGATTACAGGACGGCTGCCACTCAAACCGTATATTCAAACGCGGAGGCGGAGTTTCACTCAAACCAGCCGCATCAAAGAGCGGCGGGGAGGGGAGCACACGCCACGCACAACAGTGCAGGCGAGACACAGAGGAAACCTACAGATGAAAAAGAGCAGGAGTTGCAATGCAGAGACAATGTGGGAGAGGGAGAATGATGGTGTGTGTGTGTGTGTGACCCTGGTCCTCTGATGCAGACTGTGCTGTGCTGATATCTGCCGTGCGCTGCCTATTCCAGTCCAAGGACGTTCATTACTGCAGTGATGGAACTCTGGCGGGCGCTCAGAACAGCAGCCCTGACACACGCCAGCGCCATGCCGTAAATCCAACACCCCCCCCCCCCGCCGCCTGAGCTCCGCCCCCCTCACAGTCCTTACACCTGCTTCACATGCTCAGAGCTCCGCCTCTAGAAAAGCAGCTCCTCCCCTGCACGCTCAAGGCTCCGCCCCAGAACTGTTAGCCCAATACTGCATGTTCAGAGTTCCTCACCCGGAAACACCAACTCCGCCCTGCACAACGATAGCTCCACCCCCAAACCCGCCCTGCACACTCAAAGCTCCGCCCTGCACACAAAGCTCCGCCCCACGACGCTTTGCCCAACCCCCTGCAGTCAGAGCTCTGCACCAAAGCACTGCAGCAGATTCAAATGCACTACAGACGTTAAGCAAAGTTCAACAACTTGTTAAAATTGCTGTTTGCTCAGCACATGGAGCCTCTCAGGTCCTGAGCAGGGGGAGATGGTGGTCCAGCAGTTACACAGAGTCAAACAGGGAAATGAGGGTTAATGATAACAGTGGGGTTTTATCCCGACACTGAAGCTGGAATAATTGATTTTAAGAAACAGTAAGTGTGTGGCCTGCTAGTGTTGATGCTGTAGTCTGCGTTGGTTCCTTCCATGACTGATGGTGGCAATATTTTGTCCATTATGAGCTCAGGTGTTGATGCCTTCATTTGGTTCATTTTCCAAGGCCACAGCTCTTGGATCTCCATGACTACCACGAGAGCCACGAGCTCTTCGATTGGCTGGTTATGAGAGCTTTGGAGCGCTGTAATAAACATGGCCCAGGCAGGGGTAGAGGACACAGACCCCTCTCTCTCCCTCACACACACACACACACACACACACACACACACACACACGCTGTGCGGTGCCTATTGGCAGGCTGAACAGAGCAGTCGGGCTGCTGTGGCCTTCATTAAAAGCCTTTCAGACACAGACAGCGTCAGGTCCATTACATCCACTGCCACATTACAGCGAGGGCTCGGGGACGAGCATCTGGCAACCCTGCACACACATCCACGCTCAGGCCGACAGGACACGAGCACACGGTGGCAGGGGTCCCGCGGCCTGGGTACGGGACCGAGCCTCATTACCATTTCACCTCATTATTTATGAGGAGGACATTCTAAAACCTCCAAGCACGTGCGAGTGTGTGCGCTCCTGTGTAGGTATAGTATACTGGTGCAGCTGGAGGGTGGAGGTGAAGCTGCTATGGGTAGGTAATGCGTATCGTGCACTACGATGGGGTGGTGTGGGTAAAGGCTCCACCAGCTGGTGAGCGTGGCGGGTGGAGGAGGTAGAGGGCGGAGGTCGTACCTCGCTCTGGCTGGCGCCGCCGTTGGGCACACGGGGGGCGTGGTGACTGAGGGCGGACAGGCAGGCCAGGATGAGGTGGACAGCGCCGATCTCCAGCGCCATCCGCCGGAGCACCAGGCCGTCGTCCGTGGTGAGGGGCGTGGCACTGAAGAGGGAGCGCAGCACGTGGAAGGGCAACGTGGGCAGGACGTTCGCCGAGGGAGACTGGAGGATATGACCTGGGGGGGGAGAGAGGGAGAGAGAGAGAGAGGGAGAGGGGGAGAGATCAGACAATTACGCACTAAACCAGTCAACCAACGTGTCAATCAATCATGCACTGAGCCCCCACCCCCGCATGCACAATTAGGCCAATCAGTGAGGCAGGCACACATTTAACCAATCAGTGGAGACGTGCTGGGGACATGGAGCACTCACTGCCCTTAATGAGGGGACTAATTCACCTGACTGCTGCTGAGAGCAGAGGGGAGGGAGGGAGAGGGGAGGGAGGGATCCAAACTATTTGCTTGGGCAAAACTGTACTTGATATACTCATGCCAATAAAGACATGTTGAATTGTGTGTGAGAGAGAGAGTGAGAGAGAGAGAGAGAGAGAGAGAGTGAGAAGCTA
>JAGXOD010000017.1:2345000-2347500 GCA_020368025.1 Brachyhypopomus occidentalis
TCCCTCGCCGTCGTCGGTGACCCCGAGCACCAGGCGGAGCAGGCACTGGGCGTGCTTACGCTCCTTCAGCAGCACCTCGGCGTATCCGGGCAGCCGCAGGAACAGGCCGAAGGCGGCGAGAGAGTGGGCGGGGATGGGGGAGGTGCTGGGCACCGGGGACTTGATGGGCGGGGCCTCTGCCGCCAGGCTCTCTGGGGTCTCGTACACCAGCTCCCCTGACTGCTCGATGGTCACCCACTCAAACTGGTCACTGTCTTTGGGCTTCTCAGGGGCAGCGGCAGGAGCAACAGGGGCGCTGACCTGTAGAGAGGAGGAGACACACACACACATCAACACAGACACAGAACATGTTGACGACCTGTAGGTCAGTATGTGGCTACAGGGCCTGCATCACCTTGCAGTGGGATAAACAAACACACACACTTTCCATGTCAGATCTTTGCAGGCTCGGGTGTTATCAATTATTCTGTAATTTCTCTTAGGATCAATAAGTCTGTATCCATCAGGGCATCCAGATGACACGCACTTAGTCAGAGGTACAAATGCCTGAAGAATCTGTACTTTTCCGGGAATTCTGAAGGGTGGAGTGGGTGGTGTGGGTGGAGCGGGTGGTGTGGTGTCTGGGTGGAGCACTAGCCTGCTGGATGACGTCGGGGTACAGCATGGGGAGTCTCTCCGCGATGAGCGCCAGGCCGCCCATACCCGCAAACACCTGCAGGGGAGACTGGATGGGACTGGTCTCCAGGAGAGACTCGTCCACCGCCGTGTCCACACACTCGTCCCCCGGGGCCATGGGTTCATCCTCAGGACAGTTACTCAGCATCTCACAGTGCTCTGAGTTAGGAAGAGATGGAGGAGGAGGGTGTGAGTGTGTGTGTGTGTGTGTGTGTGTGTGTGTACACGTGTGTGTGTGCACGAGGGAGACTCTTGTTTGGTTGAACTACCCCTGTTGATACCCCTTGGGTACAGGTAAATGAATACAGCGATGCCATGATGAGTGTTGATTGGAATGTAAGAGTGATCAACACAGAATCAGTGCAGAAAATTACAGCCCCCGTTATGCCGCAGAGCCCAGAACTACATTAGAGGAGTAGAACCAACACATGGGGAAGTGAAAGACCTCATGCATTATTCATGAGTCTAATTTTGCAAAGAGGAAGGGGGGGGGGTAGCGGGGAGACGGCGGAGCTATTAGGCCCAGTGGGGCCCATCAGCGAAACTTTATTAAAAATGTTAAAGTGTGAAACGTTAAAATTAAAAATGTTCATCACCATCAGCGCCTCAGTGGAAGAGCACACAGTGGAAACTGTGCCAGAAACTCGAAGCCCCGCCCTCATTGTGAGCTTGGTCCCGCCCACCAGGCTCAGCCCCACCCCCCCAGAGACCACCCTCCTCTGGGAGAGGCTTTAACTTGACCTTACAGAGGAATGATGGGCCGTCTGTGCACCGAACACAAGCAGACTAATAAGGTTAAAAGCAAGATGGGGCTGATCTGTGCTGAGGACGAGAAGCAGGAGGACACGCCATACTGATCCATAAGTGAGTCCTAAGACAGACAGATCCCCAGCAGAATGCTTAAATACACCCGTCTCACACCCCCCTGTGTGTCTGCATGACTGTCTCACACCCCCCTGTGTGTCTGCATGACTGTCTTCCCCCCGTCTGGCTGTCTATCGCTTTGGGAACAAGATGAAAGATTGCAGAGTTCTGAAGTTTAACAAAGGACTCATCACAACACGAGGAGGAGAGGGAAACGTGTCAGATGGACCAAGCCCAGAGCGTCTGCTAATGCTGATCGACTCGTGGCGTTCGCAAAACACCAAAGGACACAAGGAAATGATTTTATGACGGGTTTGGAACATGTCAGAGAGGAGAAATTCACCTGAGGCGAGAGAGAGAGAGAGGAGAGAGAGAGAGGAGAGAGAGAGGGAGAGAGAGAGGGGGAGAGAGGGGAGAGAGAGAGGAGAGAGAGAGAGGAGAGAGAGAGAGAGAGAGAGGAGAGAGAGAGGGGAGAGAGAGGGAGAGAGGGGAGAGAGGGGAGAGAGAGGGGAGAGGGGAGAGAGAGGAGAGAGAGAGAAGAGAGACAGAGAGAGAGAGAGGGAGAGAGAGGGGAGAGAGAGAGAGGGAAGAGAGAGAGAGGGGAGAGAGAGAAGAGAGAGAGAGAAGAGAGAGAGGGAGAGAGAGGAGAGAGAGAGAGAGAGGGGAGAGAGAGAGAGAGAGAGAGAGGGAGAGAGAGAGAGAGAGAGAGAGAGAGAGAGAGAGAGAGAGAGAGAGAGAGAGAGAGAGAGAGAGAGAGAGAGAGAGAGAGAGAGAGAGAGAGAGGGAGAGAGAGAGAGAGGAGAGAGAGAGAGAGGGGAGAGAGAGAAGAGACAGAGGGGAGAGAGAGAGGAGAGAGGGGAGAGAGAGGGAGAGAGAGAGGAGAGAGAGAGAGAGGAGAGAGAGAGAGAGAGAGGGGAGAGAGGGGAGAGAGAAGAGACAAGAGGGAAGAGAGAGGGGAGAG
>JAGXOD010000017.1:2352500-2372500 GCA_020368025.1 Brachyhypopomus occidentalis
TTAGATTCGTTCAGTCGTCCAGGTGGAGGGAAGCCAAGATGAGGGACTCTGGAGTGTGGAGTGTGGTCCACAGCGCCTGCGCTAAAGGGCTACGTCATTCAGACCTGCCGACATGGCTGACTGAAAGCTAGCTGGGGGGACATTAGCTAGCTGGGGGACATTAGCTAGCTGGGGGGACATTAGCTAGCTGGGGGGGACATTAGCTAGCTGGGGGGGACATTAGCTAGCTGGGGGGGACATTAGCATGCCGCCTGTAAGGCCATGTGAGCTGGGCTGAGTGTGGGATGTGTTTTGGAGGACAGTAGGGGTTAGAAGGGATTTATTGCACAGTATACACAAAGATACACATGTAGCTTCAAGTCTGTTTAAAATTCAGCAGGCTCCACCTTGATCGATAGTGACCTGTAGTAATCCGTTTGTGCTGTGCTGTGTCTGATTGTTGCCCCCTAGTGGACACCTGGGTGTTGAGATCTGAGGAGTCCTTTGTTTTCCTTTGTCAGGGGGTCAAATTTAAAGTTAAAAACAAAGAGCTACGCTATCAGCTAAGGCGGCTATTTGTTATTCTGTGAAACTTCTCGCCAATAACAGGAGTCAACAAACACCAAGATGGTCGTCTAGATGCTTGCTGTGTGTGTGTGTGTAAGGGGTGGGGGTGTGTGTGTGTGTTTTACCGGACAGGGCGACTGCAGGAAGACCGTGACCTTCTCGTCCTCCAGCATGAGTTGCAGGAAGAGTCTGCGTATGAAGCCGGAGATGTTCCCAGAGACGGGGATGTTGCCCCGCTGTGGAGCAGACTGGAACAGCTCACACAGAACCTGCCGGAACAGCCAGCGCAGAAATGAAATCAAACGTCTGCAATCTGACTGGTGGGTGTCTGACTGGTGGGTGTCTGACTGGTGCACGTGTTGGTCTAGATCAGTGAGTAACAGTGAGTAAACGTTCATTTCAACTACAAAGACCATTTGTTCCAACATCTATACTGAATCTGAATCTGTAGCATTCGTAATTCAGAATTCAAAGTTAGCAGATATGCGTATTACTTGCAATATACAATTTGAATATAGCAGTCATATGCATACACCCACAACTACACACCCACCCCATGCAGCCCCACCACCACCACCCCCATCCCCTCCACCCCCACCTGTGCCATGAGCCTCTGATTGTTGGGATGGCAGGAGATGCACTGCAGGAAGAAGGCCACAGTGGCGTTCTCTATGGCCGTCCTCTGCTGTGTGGTCAGCCCGTTGCTCCGCCCCGCCGATGCCAGCGAGAACCTGGTCCCCGAGCTCTGTGGCGCGTGTCCGGGCGCGGGGGGTCCGGCAGGGGCTCCGTGCCCGGCGCTGCCCGCTCCACTGGCGCTGGAGTGGCACAGCAGGAAGAGCAGGGAGGTCCACAGGGGGTTGACCTCAGGGCCGCCCGGCGGAGCTCATGCTGCTTCTTGCCGTCGTCGGTCATGGCCAGCCGGCGCTGCGCCTGGGTCTGGGCAGCAGGGGGCGCCACCAGACCCATCCAGGACATGAGCAGGGAGAAGTAGCTGGGGTGGATGTGGCAGATGGAGCACAGCAGGCTGTCCACCGCCTTCTTCAGCACCATGTTGCACGGCAACGACATGGACCAATTATACAGCAGCCTGCGGGGATGAGGGCGGAGCCTGAAGTTAGCGAACGCGTACGATGTCGACGACAGGCGTGTGACGCTGTAATCAGTGCAAACACTGTGTGTGTGTGTGTGTGTGTGTGTAACGAGCTCAGGGTTGGCCTGTCCAACGTGCTTCAACACACCTTTGTGCTCCAACAAGAACCTCAAAATATGAACTAACGAGGCAGGAAAAAAAGCATGTGAAGCTCTTTATGGCACGATTGGTTCAGCGCGCATAGATACACACACACACACACACACACACACGGTATAAGTAAAAACCACACTATAAACACCCATAACTCCTAATACCAGCCGATCTCAAGGACGACAGCTTTCAAAACATTCAGAAGCTTTTGCTCCTGAAAGAAGGCTGGACATTTCAACACCGCCTCAGACCGCAGCTTGGCCAGTGTGTGTGTGGTGTGTGTGTGTGTGTGTGTGTGGCTGGTGTCCCGCTGCCGTCCCGCGTACTCACTCGAACAGCTCGCGGCTCAGCAGAGCGGGCAGGTCGTAGTCGACGGGCATCTCGTAGCTGTGCCACAGGATGGCCGCCACGCAGTGCAGGTGTGACGGTGAGGGCATGAGGAGGCCGTACTCGCACGAGCGCGACGCCCCGGGAACCACGAAGCTGCCGGCCACGCTCTGCTTCAGGGCCGCAACACGCGACGAGTCATGCACCCACTGCAGCAGGGCCTGGATCCTGGAGAGGAGCGCGCACATACACACACACACACACACACACACACACACTCTGAGTCTTAAGGAGGCACATGGGCCTTAACAGTCCCCTAGTGAGCGGGCGCAGGGGGGCACTGACCTGTCCTTGGTGCCGGGGTCCTGTGAGGTGCCCAGCTGGTACAGGATGTCGATGGTGGAGTCGGACGAGAGGCCGTTCAGTCTCCCAAACAACAGTGGGCTGTTCAGATCTGCCACACAGCACACACAACAACCTCACAGACCAATCAGATCTGTCATGCACAACCTCACAGACCAATCAGATCTGTCATGCACAACCTCACAGACCAATCAGATCTGTCATGCACAACCTCACAGACCAATCAGAGAGCCCAGCTAAGACCCACGGGCACCACATGAATTTTGACTCATCACACATTTTGACTCATCATTAACCAATCACGGCCACTTCAAGGAATAGTCCAGGAATGACAACACACCAATACTCCATATTCACAGCGAAAAGGCTTGTTAGACAGCCCTCATCAAACAGCCTAACTCCAACCCCTAACCCCAACCCCCCCAACCCCTAACCCCAACCCCCAACCCCCAACCCCTAACCCCAACCCCAACCCCCAACCCTAACCCCTAACCCCAACCCCAACCCCCAACCCCAACCCCAACCCCCAACCCCCCCAACCCCTAACCCCTAACCCCCCCAACCCCAACCCCGTATCTGAGGGGGGTTATGGAACACATGTGCTAACTGAAAAGTCAAACTCATTCTTAAGAAAACGAGATGAATTCACTGCCAACAACAAAGGCGTTGGCATGGCGCCCGCCATCGATGTAGTGTGGGGACGGAGAGCGCAGAGGTGTGTGGGGACGGGGAGCGCAGAGGTGTGTGGGGACGGGGAGCGCAGAGGTGTGTGGGGACGGGGAGCGCAGAGGTGTGTGGGGACGGGGAGCGCAGAGGTGTGTGGGGACGGGGAGCGAAGAGGCGCTGCTCTCTACACGCTACACTCACATAGGGCTTCATTACACCAACCATCCAACTGAAAATGTAAACCAATTTGCTAGTGTACAGTTAATCAACTCCTGTATTACCTTAAACCCAAATAAAACATCTCTAAATAACACGGTACAGCAGAAGGCCAATCAGCTATGCGCACATTCTGTCAGGGTTCACAATTAACAGCCTTCTGTCCCTGAACACTGCAAGACATTATACACAACAGCTTGATGGATCTGGGCTTCAGATACAGGCCTGTGCAACACTGTGCTGGTCTTTGTGGGTCACCAGAGGGCCAAGTGGGGTGTGGCAGAGCAGGGGGGCGGAGCCAGGGGACTGGGGGGGGGGGGGCACTCACTGGCGAGGTCGGTGCCGGAGGCGGCGCAGTTGCGCAGCAGGATGTCAATGAGCTTCAGGCCGACGCGCGTGGACTGCAGGCCGATCTTGACCAGTACGGCCTCGATGTTGGGCGAGTGCATGCCGCAGTACGGGGACATGAGCAGGGCGGCACACGTCTGCAGCAGGTTGGCCGTGGGGGCCGCGGCGCTGGACATCATCGCCTCCAGCTCAGACACGTGAGTCAGGCAGTGGTGGAGCAACCGCAGCCAGCCAATACTGGGGGGGGGAGAGGGAGGGAAGGAGAGAGAGGGAGAGAGAGAGGGAGAGGGAGGGAAGGAGAGAGAGGGGGGAGGGAGAGATTGATTTAGCGTTATTTTTTTTATCTTATCTGGTGTTTTTTTGGTGAGGAGTAAAGAAAGAATTTGTTCACAGAACCCTGTTTCCTTACTGTGCAAATGACAAATTCTCTTAACCGATGAGCTCTCTCTCTCTCTCTCTCTTTTCCTCTCTCCCTTTCTCTTTTCCTCTCCCTCCCTCCATGAAGTAAGAGATCGTGAGGTCGCTGCCGGGAGGCGGGAGTGTGACCATGGCCCACCTGGTTTTGGAGACCTGGTCCTCTGAGGGCAGGAAGGGGTTGTTGACGGTGGCTGAGGACGTGTTGCCGAAGGCGGTGAGGCCGAGGAGCTTGATCTGCGACAGGCCCAGCGTGCTGGCGTCCCGCGGGCGGTGCAGACGTAGGCAGACGGCCGAGGCCACCTCCGCCCGCACCAGCTGCATCTTGATGTACGTCAGGCCGCTGGTGACGACGGGCGCAGACAGGGGGAGCATGTTCACGCCGTCCGCGCTGATCTCCACCGACACGGAGGAGGGGCAGGCTGCACAGAGGGGGGCATGACCACCAATAATAGTTACCAAATCATTACCAATAACTGGTACATATGAGATTCATCCATTTTGAAAAACTGAAAAATTGGTGCTAATGTTTCAGGAGGAATAACAGTTGCACTGAGTTTGTGTGTGCATATGTATGTGTGTGTGTGTGTACATGTGTGTGTGTGTGTGTGTGTGTGCATATGTATGTGTGTGTGTGTGTGTGTGTGTGTGTGCATGCATATGTATGTATGTATGTATGTATGTGTGTGTGTGTGTGTGTGTGTGTGTGTATATGTGTGTGTGTGTGTGTGTATATATGTATGTGTGTGTGTGTGTGTGTGTGTGTGTGTGTGTGTGTGTGTGTGTGTGTGTGTGTGTGTGTGTGTGTGTGTGTGTGTGTGTGTGTGTGTGTGTGTGTGTGTGTGTGTGTGTGTGTGTGCATATGTATGTGTGTGTGCGTGTATATGTATGTGTGTGTGTGTGTGTGTGTGTGTGTGTGTGTGTGTGTGTGTGCGTGCGTGTGTGTGTGTCTCACTGGCGAGGGAGGCCAGGTGGGGCTGGATGTGCAGCTCCTTGAGCAGCACTGCGGCTGGCAGGTGGATGGTGAGGTCACACCAGGCCTCCTCGGGCAGGAAGATGTAGGACCAGGCGGCGGAGCGGGCGCGGCGGTGAGGGGGCGTGGCCTGCAGCAGCACCTCCGCCGGCTGCGCTGTGGGGCTGCTGGACGTGATGGTGCCTGGAGAGGTACAGAAAGACCCGCACGTAAGACTCCACCCCCCACGCCCCAGCCCCGCCCACAGCCCCGCCCCCAGGCCGTACCGAGGGGGGCGAAGTTGTGCAGGCCCTCGGCGTTGTCGGGCTCGGAGGCCAGCACGCGGGCTTTCAGGCTGCCGTCCGGCGCCTTGCCGGGTCCGGAGTCCAGGAACTTCATGATGGTGGACACCATACTGCGGGCCGTGTTGACGATGGCGCGCGTGCTCGTCACCATGTTGTTGCAGATCAGCTGCACGCCGCCTACAGACACCACACACACAAGCCCAGAGCGCTCAGCACGTTCTACTGCCCTGAGGGGCAGATCTACCCTGGTCCTGCAGGGCCAACGGTGAACCACCCCCCGCAGGGTGATCTTAGTCTAGCATTAAGCTTAATCCAAGTCTGGCTGTGTGTGTGTGTGTGTGTGTGTGTACCCATATCATGGAAGGCTTTGAGGGCCTCACTGGTATCCAGAACCCTCAGGATAAACCAGAGGAGGGGCTCAGACAGCTGACAGGTGGAGAGGGAACCCTACACGACACAAACACGTTACCCCACACATGTAACACATGCTGTTAACACATCTACCAGCACCCCACACACACCTCACTACACCTCAACCTGGGTCTTCACAACACCTGGCAACACAGGTGACCCCCCCCCCCCCACATCCCCTAGACTGAATTCTACGTTTCTGCAGTGTTATCCCCCGCCCTGGGCCAGCCTGAGTGGGAGCTGGAGACAGGTGAGCGGTTCCTCCTGGGCCCCGCCCCCTGGCCCCGCCCCCTGGCCCCGCCCCCCTGGCCCCGCCCCCCTGGCCCCGCCCCCTGCGCCTCACCTGCCGGCCCATGTAGCCACACGCCATGTAGGTGAGGATGGGCTGCAGCATGACCTGCACGGAGGTGGCACGCTTGCTCAGTGTGGTCAGGATGGTGAACAGGCCGTCGCCCACCGAGATGGCGTCCAGGCCGCCGTGGAAGTTCTCGTGCTTGGTGAGGTGGAGACCGCTGGCACCTGTGGGCGGGGCAAACAGAGGGGAGGGCGGGGCAAATGTGGGGAGGGGAGGGCAGAGGGGAGGGCAGGGCAAACCATTCAGCAGTCTGGGAAACATTGTAAAATACGAACAGCACCAGGGGGTCCCAGCTTCACTGGCACATGTTAGTTTTCCTTTTAGGAGAAGTAGAGCTATTAATTCATTTAAATATCACTTAAACTGGATACTGTGTCGCGCTGATCATTGCCGTGTTTCTGTGTGGGACGTACCGATGATCATGGCCATGGCGCTGCTGTTGCACTGTCCCAGGGCAGAAAGGATCTGACTCATGATCTGCTGATTGGCCAGCACCAGGTCGGCCACGCCCGCCGCCGGGCCCTGATGTGCGGCGGCGCCCGATGCCCCGCCCTCTTTGCTCCCGCACACCTTCTCCTCGTCGGACACGCTGTCGGAGGCGGCGGTGCCGGCGGGCGGCAGGCGGCCGCTGAACTCGCGGTCCCCTGACAGGGGCAGCATGACCAGGGCGTTGACCAGCTTCAGCAGGTCGAACATCAGCTGGTCCCGCGTGGTCTCGCCGCACACCGCCTTGGCGTCCCCGGGGCGGATGATGTTGGCGAACAGACCCCCGAAGCAGGCGCGAGCTCCAACCGAGCTGTCCGAGCCACTGCGGGACACCACCTTGTCCGAGCAGGTGATGTAGTGGTGCACCAGGAAAGTGATGGACTCGATGACCGCCGTGATGGTGCTCACAGACACCACCTCGAAGTTCTGCTCCAGGGTGAAGTCGAGGAGCTTCACCTGGGCGTCCAGTGGGCCCTGCCCAGAATGGAAGGAGCCCCTGCAGTGTGCGGAGAGGCACCACACATGCAAGACCTCAACACACCTGCTGCATCAGCATGGAATCCTCCAACCAAACACCACGTTGTCCAGCCAAACATGTTTGAAGCTACTAAAATATTTCTTTAAAGCCCCAGATGGCCGACGCTGGCAGATCAGAGCATGGAGTGGACACACAGAAGGGAAGCTTACCGCTCGGTGGACAGGATGTGCACCAGTTTCAGCAGGAACTCGCTGAACATCTGAGGACAGGTGGAGGACAGGTGCACCTGCAGCCTGGTGAGGAACTCCTGCAGCGCCTGAGTGGCGGTGGGGCCCACCTGGACACAGAGGGGCAGGTACAGGGCTCACGTCACCTCTCACACGCCCCCTTCAGGCCACGGTTATACAGGCTCAACTCTGAACGATGTCAACGCATTTGTTCATCGTGTTTTTATGGTGAGCCATTTAAATCTCACCGACAGGATTTAAAACTCCATACAAATCAGAGCTGGAACACAGGTGTGTAAAACAGGTACAAGGTGCAAGACCTTAGATGTGGTCACACCCATCTGGCGGTACAGCCACACCCCCCCACACCCAGCCACACCCCCCTCCCACACCCAGCCACACCCCCCTCCCACACCCAGCCACACCCCCTCCCACACCCCAGCCACACCCCCCTCCCACACCCAGCCACACCCCCTCCCACACCCCCCCTCCCACACCCCAGCCCACCCCCCCTCCCACACCCCAGCCCACCCCCCCCACACACACACACCTGAGAGCTGTGCTGACTGGAGCCATGAGGGTTGCTGCCTGAGAGGAAGCGTACAAGGACGTGCACCAGCGTGGGGTCCAGCACCATCTGCTGGGCGGTGCTCTCATGCACACCCATACCACTGCTGGAGGCTGGGACACACACACACACACACATATGAAAAGCTGAATCAAATAAAAGCAACTGCGTGCAGCGTTACAGGCCACCAGCGCTGGGTCTGTGGCCACGCCTGTCCACCAGGGGGCACTCACTCACCCACAGCAGGCATGTTGGTCATGAGTGTGAGGCTGTGCAGCACTAAACACCAGGCACGCAGAGACGTGTTGGGATACCAGGCCAGGACGGACAGGAAGCTGCTGATGGAGGCTGAGGGACACACACACACACACACACACACACACACACACAGCTTTACATCTTGCTGAACGTAATTGTTTCCCCCCCCCTATACAGCGTCTACAATGCTGTACATAGCACACAAACCCCACCATATTCCACACTAATGGGAAAACAAAACTGCAGCAGGGTTCTGCTGGAACAGTGTGGCGACGTCTGACCTTGGTTGAGGGGGATTGTGGGTACTCTGCTGGCGTTGAAAAGGAAGATGTCGGAGCCGCTGTCTTCTGTGCCTCCAGAAGAAGAGTTCAGACTGAGGGTGAGCCACAACTGCAGCAGAGACTCCAGCTACACACACACACACACACACACACACACACACGACTCAGATGTACGGTCACCTCAGCTGACAAGTCCCTTATGCACCTCAGCTGCAAGTCCCTTATGATAAACCCAGTCAGCTAAATGTCCAAAAGCAAAACCCTGGCGGGGACCCAGTGAGCACTGCTGGATGTAGTGAGCTCTCCACAGCACCAGTGAGCAGGTCAGAGGGGAGAGAGCGCCACTGTGCTGGGACTACGGGGCGCCAGGGCAGCCGCTGTGCACATACCTGCACGTGGTGCACCTGGAGCATGGAGAAGAGCTTGTTGAAGCAGGCACTCAGCATGGGGATGGAAGAGGGCTGTACCATCAGGCCACAGGCCGGGGGGGAGCTGTGGATCCCCCGCAGGAGAGAGTCGTCTGTACCATTAGCAGTCTGAGGGACTGGGGGGGGAGACGTCGGAGAGGAGAGGAACAGGATGAGCATGAGAGGGCACGGGGCCTCCTGTGATGACAATCAGATTCACTTTAACCTCCCCAGAGGAGAGGGATTCTCCCTGCATTTAACCTCCCCAGAGGAGAGGGATTCTCCCTGCATTTAACCTCCCCAGAGGAGAGGGATTCTCCCTGCATTTTAAGAAGGTCATCAATTTTGTTGGAATGAGTGGAACAGAGATCACAGCTGGACCATCTGGCGGTCTGGACATGCGTGTCCCCTGGAAGACCCGGGTTCAAAGGCAGGTGTGGGTGACTCCTCCTTCCCTGGTCTTCACTACAGACACCATATTTATAGTGTGTGTGTGTGTGTGTGTAAGCTGAGCCAGGCGTGTGTGTGTGTGTAAGCTGAGCCAGGCGTGTGTGTGTGTGTGTGTGTGTGTGTAAGCTGAGCCCGGTGTGTGTGTGGGCACCTGTGGGTAAGTTGGAGGTGAGGGCCTGTAAAATGGCGTCGGCCTCCAGGGTTGCCATCATCTTGAGCATCAGCTCTGCCTGTTGCTCCAGGCCCACCTCCAGACGAGCGTCCAGAGCTGGAGAGAGAACAGCGTTGCTCGTAACACCACCCACTACCCGTTCTGATAACCTCACCCAACTCAATGTGGTCTCCCGAGTTTCACTCCAGCTTCAATCAGTGAAATAAACGGTAAAATATGCACATTCAATACAAAAGCTTGAAGCACAACCTAAATGAGTTGAGACATGAGATAAATGAGTATACACAACTAGAAATAAACATTAAACAAACATTTCAGTTAACTGGATCTTTATCAACCATCTGTATTATGGAGCCCCAGTAATGGACTCTCCTTGGGTAACGGCGCGTGGTGTTTACCTTGGGAGACGGAAACCGACAGGCTTTGAGACCCAGGCTTCTCCACTGTGGCTGGGGGTTTGGACACGGGGATGTAAGGGTTATAGCTGTACGTGCCGTAGTCAGCACCCCAGTAATCGTACCAGGTACTGCTGATCGGCTGCAGGGAGGGCAGGAGACGAGAAATAGACAAACACAGACAGAAAAAAAAGGGTTTGTCCATTTCAAGAGCAACACAACACATGAAGCATGTGTGAGCGCAGAAGCAGACACCGAGTTAGGTTACGCGCTGCCTCAGGAGTATACCCAACACCGTCACTCAGAACTGCAGATCAAGAGAGGTGAAGCATGCTGGGGGAGTGGGTGGGGATTACTCAGGGGAGGAGACTGGGACATGGAGACAGGAGGAGGACATTAACAAAGGGAAGGACTGGGAGGAGAGGGGGGTGCAGTGAGACAGGGGGGGCGGGAGAGGTCAAAGGGCAAGCAGGGAGCGGTCATGCACACCGTACCTTAAAAACTTTGGCGGCGAGCGGATCTTTTTCCAAATCAATATCTAAAGGATCAATATCAACATCCATCAGGTCCTGAAGCAAGTCAAAGTCTATGTCTTTATCTTTTTCCACAGATGATGGTGGTGGAGCACCTTTGGGCAATGAAAAGAGCTTTAACATTGCCAAGCAAACACACTAAGAGTAGCAACAACACAGCAACCTTCTTTAGCAAGTTACTAGGCAATTTTAAGGCCACGAGTCACTTCCTGAAGGACAGGAGATCTAAACATTGGATCACTGACCCACGTGAAGCTGAGCCTACTCAAACACCCAGCAAAGGGAGAATACGTTAGGAGGAGTGTGTGTGTGTAGTGCGGGACAGTCACAAGTTCCCTTCCCTCCCACTGAACCCCAGTACAGTCCCAGCACACAGTCATCAAAAGACCATCTGGTGCAATCAACAAATGCACATAATCAGTAGCACTGGAAAGGTTCAACATGCAACTCCATAAGAGAGAGGGGGGCGGGGGAGGGGAGAGAACAAAATGTACATAAGAACAAGTGTGTGTGTGTACATGTGTGAGTGTGTGTGTGTGTGTGTGTGTGTGTGTGTGTGTGTGTAGGATGGGTTTGGGCGGGGTTACCAACGCACTTTGGAAAGCGGAGGAGGTCCCAGGAGTACCTGCGATGAGATCAGGGCCTAGAGGCTCGTCGATGGTCTCAACCAGGGTGAGGGGCGTGGCCTGGGGAAGCGAGTCGTCAGAGTCCGCCCCCGCTGAGGAGGCGGCGGTGCCTGGCTCCTCCCCCACCGCACCCTCCTCCATCCCGTCCAGACCCACAGGAGACAGCAGCTCTCCTGAGGGTGACGAGAGGGACATTAAGGTACTGCATTAGAGACCATGAGGGACATTAGGTTCCTGCCTTAGAGACCATGACGGACATTAGGGTCCTGCCTTAGAGACCATGAGGGACATTAGGGTCCTGCATTAGAGATCATGAGGGACATTAGGGTCCTACATTAGAGACCATGAGGGACATTAGGTTCCTGCCTTAGAGACCATGAGGGACATTAGGGTCCTGCCTTAGAGACCATGAGGGACATTAGGGTCCTGCCTTAGAGACCATGAGGGACATTAGGGTCCTGCATTAGAGATCATGAGGGACATTAGGGTCCTGCCTTAGAGACCATGAGGGACATTAGGGTCCTACATTAGAGACCATGACGGACATTAGGGTCCTGCCTTAGAGACCATGAGGGACATTAGGGTCCTGCCTTAGGGACCATGAGGGACATTAGGGTCCTGCCTTAGAGACCATGAGGGACATTAGGGTCCTGCATTAGAGACCATGAGGGACATTAGGGTCCTGCATTAGAGATCATGAGGGACATTAGGGTCCTGCATTAGAGATCATGAGGGACATTAGGGTCCTGCATTAGAGATCATGAGCATTGATCTTGTTTAAACATCAGAATTACATGTAAAGGCCCGAACACGGATGTTCAGCTTGGTTGAAATCGGGATTAAAACGCAGGGGTCTTACAACGGAGCACTGCTGCATGGAGGCAGAAGCTGGGAACACCTTCTCCATAACTACCCACCCACCCCAACACACCCACCCAAACACACCCTCCAACCGACCCCAACCCTAACACAAACCCTTCAGTTCTGAGGATGTCCTGTCTGCTTCAGGTGGGAAAAGTGGCAGGTTTAGACATGCGCGCACACACACACACACACACACACACACACACACTCCTGTACCTGCGAGGATGTCCTGGAGCATGCAGGTGAGCGAGTACTGGGCCCAGGCTCCGCCCCAGCTGATGTCCCCACGGTTGAAGTCTGTCCCCACAAGCAGGAGGAGGAGCCTCTCAAGCTGCTGCTCTGACACCACCTCGCACAGGTGGATTGTGGGCCGCGTAGCGTTGGCTATCCTCGCCAGCACCTGGGGCAACGGACCGGACACGTGAGTCCTGCTGCTCCAGGAGCCGTATGCTCAGGTTAGACAGCTACAGCTAGACAACTAGCTAGACGGCTAGCTACTCTCTAGACGGGCTAGCTACTCTCTAGACGGGCTAGCTACTCTCTAGACAACCAGCTAGACGGGCTAGCTACTCTCTAGACAACCAGCTAGACGGCTAGCTACTCTGTAGACAGGCTAGCTACTCTCTAGACAACCAGCTAGACAGGCTAGCTACTCTCTAGACAGGCTAGCTACTCTGTAGACAACCAGCTAAACGGCTAGCTACTCTGTAGACAACCAGCTAGACGGCTAGCTACTCTGTAGACAACCAGCTAAACGGCTAGCTACTCTGTAGACAACCAGCTAGACGGCTAGCTACTCTGTAGACAACCAGCTAGACGGCTAGCTACTCTCTACACAACCATGTTGCACTCAACTGTCTCGGCTTCAGAAAACTATGTCCTAAATCTCTGAACCAGCCTGGGGTTCGTTTTTAGTTGAAACATTTTTCATTTCAGGAGCTAATTAGTCTGTTAGCAGCTACAAGCTAAAGGGGCAGCTTGCTGTGACAAAAAGCAAACATGTAAACAGTCAACAGGTCATACTATGAGTGACTCATTTATATTTTTACATGAATAATGAATGAATAAGTAATTCTCACACACACCAGACACACACCAACACACAGGACTGCAAATGTTAGCCCCTTCAGTTTACAAAATGTAAAAGCAAATGCTTCTAGCATTTTTACTGAGTGAATTTAAATTTTAACACTTTCAGTGTCTGGTAATTTTACAAGGCCTTTGCCCCGAGGTCTTGATCCAAGCGTGTGCCACCCTGCTCTACTACGCCCCCCGCGTGTCAGGGGTGTACCTTGCATACGAAGAGGAGCAGGTCTGCGTGGCAGGTGAAGTCCATGGAGAGGAGGAAGAGGGCCAGTTTCTGTGCCACGCAGATGCAGCGCTCGTGGGCCAGTGTGAAGGGCAGCGGGTCCACCTCCGGGGGGTCCTTCACCGCCGACGCCGACGCACACGGCGCCTCCGGGTCCAGGGAGGAGCGCGGCCACTCGGCCGTCCGCCGCAGCCGGATCAGGTCTTTAAAGTGCTGTGGGAGGACAGGGGGGGTGACACAGAGATCTGCCCTAGCTGGTTCTGTTACCACAGCTCGCAGGGCAGGGGCGGAGCCACCGGCCCCAGCAGGACAGCCTGCAAAACTCCGGATAAGGGGCCAATTGTCTGGAATCGAGCGCTTTAGGACGAGAAGCAGACTAATTGTGCACTGCAGCAGTGTTACAGGACCAGCAAGAGGACGCGTCGCAGTTTAAACCTTCCTGGCCAGTAAAAGCCTGATTTCTGGGACTCGATGTTAATGGCTGGCTGACGGGTGGCAGAAAATCAATGATGCATTTTCAACAGTACACGCCACATTGTAAAAAGAAAAAAAAAAACTAAAAGAAAATTGAGCTATATATTACATATTCTGACTGTACTTGAGATGAAGCCATATATCCTCCAAAAATCTAATAGTGACTTTAAAGAAAAAAAGACCAGTAAACCAAAACATCCATAAAGATGTCACGCTAAATGATTTTAGCAACGACACAAAAAGAATAATGTGAATTAGAGGCGGGGGGTGCGTGGAGAGGGGGGGGGGGGGTGTGGGGTCACCTTCGACGTGGCCTGCTTGAGCTTGGCCTGCTCCACCAGCAGCTTGTAGGAGGAGCCTTTGTTGCTCTGGATCTTCTCCTTCTCGATCTGCTCCACAAGGGCCTTCTGTTTCGCCTTCAACAGATTCAGCTGCTGCAGGGAGGAGATGGAGCATACAGAGGTGTCCTGCTTAGAGCACGTGGGCTCCACGCTGTGCAGCTGCTCACGTGCTCGCCAGGCCGCGGAACAGGGCACAGACGCCTCCATTAGGAGGCACTGGGATCTAATTTAGTTCGCTTAATTACTGCAGTGATGGTGCCATTTCCTCCTGGATTTCCTCCTGGTCATTTGTTCAATGGCTCTCCCTCTCATTTATCTATAATCTGTAACAAGCAACTCTGCAAAACAAACACCAACTCTTTCAAACTGGTGCCAGCTAAAGCAACAGACTCTGGACTCCCTCTAGAGGCTGCGTAATGGCGTCCCGAACTCTGGACTCTCTCTAGAGGCTGCGTAATGCTGTCCCAGACCCTGGACTCCCTCTAGAAACTGTGTAATGGCGTCTCTGACTCTGGACTCCCTCTAGAGGCTGCGTAATGCCGTCTCTGACTCTGGACTCCCTCTAGAGGCTGAGTAATGCCGTCTCTGACTCTGGACTCCCTCTAGAGGCTGAGTAATGCCGTCTCTGACTCTGGACTCCCTCTAGAGGCTGTCTCTGAGTGACTCTGGACTCTCAGACCCTCTAGAGGCTGCGTAATGCCGTCTCAGACTCTGGACTCTCTGGACTCAGACTCTGGACTCTCTAGAGGCTGCGTAATGCCGTCCTCAGACTCTGGACTCCCTCTAGAGGCTGCGTAATCAGACTCTGGACTCCCTCTAGACTCTGGACTCTCTCTCTAGAGGCTGCGTAATGGCGTCTCAGACTCTGGACTCCCTCTAGAGGCTGCGTAATGCCGTCTCAGACTCTGGACTCCCTCTAGAGGCTGCGCCGTCTCTGACTCTGGATGCTGCGTCTCAGACTCTGGACTCCCTCTAGAGGCTGCGTAATCCCCAGACTCTGGTCTCAGACTCTGGACTCCCTCTAGAGGCTGCGTAATGACTCTGGACTCTCAGACTCTGGACTCCCTCTAGAGGCTCGTCTCAGACTCTGGACTCCCTCTAGAGGCTGCGTAATGCCGTCTCAGACTCTGGACTCCCTCTAGAGGCTGCGTAATGCCGTCTCAGACTCTGGACTCCCTCTAGAGGCTGCGTAATGCCGTCTCAGACTCTGGACTCCCTCTAGAGGCTGCGTAATGCAGACTCTGGACTCCCTCTAGAGGCTGCGTAATGCCGTCTCTGACTCTGGACTCCCTCTAGAGGCTGCGTAATGCCGTCTCAGACTCTGGACTCCCTCTAGAGGCTGCGTAATGCCGTCTCAGACTCTGGACTCCCTGGACTCCCTCTCTAGAGGCTGCGTAATGCCGTCTCAGACTCTGGACTCCCTCTAGAGGCTGCGTAATGCCGTCTCTGACTCTGGACTCCCTCTAGAGGCTGCGTAATGCCGTCTCTGACTCTGGACTCTCTGTCTCTGAGACTCTGGACTCCCTCTAGAGGCTGCGTAATGGCGTCTCAGACTCTGGACTCCCTCTAGAGGCTGCGTAATGGCGTCTCAGACTCTGGACTCTCTCTAGAGGCTGCGTAATGGTGTCTCAGACTCTGGACTCCCTCTAGAGGCTGCGTAATGCCGTCTCAGACTCTGGACTCCCTCTAGAGGCTGCTGCGTAATGCCGTCTCAGACTCTGGACTCCCTCTAGAGGCTGCGTAATGCCGTCTCAGACTCTGGACTCCCTCTAGAGGCTGCGTAATGCCGTCTCAGACTCTGGACTCTCTCTAGAGGCTGCTGGACTCTGGACTCCCTCTAGAGGCTGCGTAATGACTCTGGTCCCTCTAGAGGCTGCGACTCTGGACTCCCTCTAGAGGCTGCGTAATGCCGTCTCTGACTCTGGACTCCCTCTAGAGGCTGCGTAATGCCGTCTCTGACTCTGGACTCCCTCTAGAATCTGTGTAATGGCGTCTCTGACCCTGGACTCCCTCTAGAGGCTGCGTAATGCTGTCCCAGACTCTGGACTCTCTCTAGAAGCTGCGTAATGGCGTCCCAGACTCTGGACTCTCTCTAGAGGCTGCGCAATGGCGTCTCTGACTCTGGACTCTCTCTAGAGGCTGCGTAATGGCGTCTCTGACTCTGGACTCCCTCTAGAGGCTGCGTAATGCCGTCTCAGACTCTGGACTCCCTCTAGAGGCTGCGTAATGCCGTCTCAGACTCTGGACTCCCTCTAGAGGCTGCGTAATGGCGTCTCAGACTCTGGACTCCCTCTAGAGGCTGCGTAATGGCGTCTCAGACCCTGGACTCCCTCTAGAAGCTGTGTAATGGCGTCTCAGACTCTGGACTCCCTCTAGAGGCTGCGTAATGCAGTCTCTGACCCTGGACTCCCTCTAGAGGCTGCGTAATGCTGTCCCAGACTCTGGACTCTCTCTAGAAGCTGCGTAATGGCGTCCCAGACTCTAGACTCTCTCTAGAGGCTGCGCAATGGCGTCTCTGACTCTGGACTCCCTCTAGAGGCTGCGCAATGGCGTCTCAGACTCTGGACTCCCTCTAGAGGCTGCGTAATGGCGTCCCAGACTCTGGACTCTCTCAGACTCTGGACTGGACTCCTCTAGAGGCTGCGTAATGCCGTCTCTGACTCTGGACTCTCTCTAGAGGCTGCGTAATGGCGTCTCTGACTCGTCTCAGACTCTGGACTCCCTCTAGAAGCTGCGTAATGCCGTCTCAGACTCTGGACTCCCTCTAGAAGCTGCGTAATGCCGTCTCAGACTCTGGACTCCCTCTAGAGGCTGCGTAATCAGACTCTGGACTCCCTCTAGAGGCTCTGGCCGTCTCTGACTCTGGACTCCCTCTAGGGGCTGCATAATGCCGTCTCTGACTCTGGACTCCCTCTAGAGGCTGCGTAATGCCGTGTCAGACTCTGGACTCTCTCTAGAGGCTGCGTAATGGCGTCTCTGACTCTGGACTCCCTCTAGGGGCTGCGTAATGCCGTCTCTGACTCTGGACTCCCTCTAGGGGCTGCGTAATGCCGTCTCTGACTCTGGACTCCCTCTAGAAGCTGCGTAATGCCGTGTCAGACTCTGGACTCCCTCTAGAGGCTGTGCAGGGCAGTTCAGGCCACGTGTACCTGTTTATGGTGCACCAGCTGTTTGCGGATCTTGCGGGAGTACAGCCGGTCCAGGCTGCTGCTGCCTTTGGTGGACCTGCTGGGGTTCTGAGACTGGAGACTGTTGTTGATGAAGCTCCACTGATTTCCTGTTATGATTTCAAAGGACACACACACACAATCAATAATTAATTAATTGAATAATTAAGTGATCACCTGTCTCCTTTGGGTGTTGGACATAAAGCTGTATGAATTACAAAAGGCAGATCCTCCCTCTCTGAACATCACCTGTGAAGCTCCTCTCACGTCTCACCTGTGAAGCTCCTCTCTCTGTCTTTCCCGCCCAGGTGCTTCTTGGCTGAGGAGGCTTCGTCCTCCACACTGGCCACATAGTCCAGCAGGCGCGAGACCAACATCACCACCCAGCTGATCATGGGGATGTCCAACACACCTGAGACACACACACTTTAATTACACTGCACACACTTTCTGTGAGTTTTCACACATGTAACATTGACGTTATTATAAGTATTGCGACACACACACGCTCTACCTTCGGTGCGGCGGTGCAGAGAGCCAGAAGGCTGCTGCAGAGGAGACAGCAGGGAGTGGAGCAGGTTGAGGAGACCCTCCAGCACCCCACTGTTACTGAGGGATCTCTGGCCTATACACGACAGCAGCATGAACACTCTGGAGGAAGGCGTGGGTGCACACACACACACACACACACACACACACACACACACACACAGTGTATGAGAGACAGAGACACACACACACAAATTGAGAGGGGGAGACTTTTGAGATTTACACTTTTTGACTGTGTGCGCACTAATAAACAGGGTGTGAGATTTATAATTACCATCAGTGGAACGTGTGTGAAACATTTTGCTTAATTGGAGAAAGTGCATAGATAGAAGTCAAATTAAGGTGTGCGTGTATGTGTGTGTGTATGTGTGTGTGTTACCTGTCCTGGGGGAATATTAGCAGCTGCTCTGAGTTGTAGAGCTCCTGCAGGACGTTGGAGAGGAACTGGCCCCACCAGGGTTCAGTCCCACACAGCTGCACCAGCAGCAGACCTGCGTGCAGTCGGATCTTGGGCGTGCCGCTGATGCACAGCTGTTTGAAGAGCTCCTCACACGCCTGGGCGTGGAAGGTACTGCGCAAGACCGCCGGCACACAGTGGCCTGCAGGGGGCAGCGGGGGAGAGAGGACAACATTAGAACACTCAGGAACGAGAAGGAGAAGAACGCAAGAGGTGCAGAACACAAACATAAGCAGAAGAAACTGCATAAGAACATAAACGGATACATAAAACAAAGACAAAAGGATGGAACAACGGAAAGTGTGAAAGAACGGAAAAAAGAGGGAAACAAAGTGAATGAAACAGTTAAAGAAGGAAGAAAGCAACAGTCAGCTCCAGTAAAGCCACACCCCCCCACCCCAGCTAACCCCGCCCCCTCACCCAGACCCCGCCCCCTCCTCACCGTTGCTGCCATGCAGCAGGCTGAGCAGCGTGTCCAGCAGGTAGCGGATGATGGTGCGCAGCTGCTCCGTGGGCGAGTTGTGCACGAGGTCGGGGGGGGGGGGGGGGGCGGGCGGGCGCGGCCGGCCCCAGGGAGACACGCAGCCTCTGCACGGCGTGGTGCGCCAGGTTCAGCTGCAGCTGGAGCTGCATGCAGTCCTGGTAGGCGGAGAAGACGCGCGAGTCCTCCTCCACCGCCTTGTCCGGCTTGCGCAGGAAGTACTGGGCGTTGTTGGCGCTGTTCAGAGGCGGGAGGTCCACGTTCTGGAGGAGCGTCTCCAACCGGTGGCACGCCAGGTTGTATCTGCTCGGGAGAGGTGGGGGGAGGAGGCAACGAGTGAACAAACACACACACAAAATAAAAGTAGAAAAGATGATTTTGACAACTGACTCAAAACGTGAGCTCCAGAGGTCAAATACAAGACATTAACAACAAGGTAGTATGAAGGTGTTTATCAGATGACAGGTTTGTGTCTGAGGTCTGAGACTGGCCCATGTTTAAACCCCGATTTAAAAACAGCTGCTTTTGAGGCACATCAAGTTTCTGGAGTTTGTGAATGACAGGAAATAGAACTGAATTGTATATTTAAAAATAAATTCACATTGCTTTGGGTAGATCTATGTGTGCCAAAAAGTCAATGTGTAAATGCTAAATACTAAAAGAGCCAGAACCTTCACTAAAGGTTTAGGAGGTATAAAAACTGAGCAGGACTAGATTTGATGGTCCTTGTCAACATTTGAAGCACCCACAGATGATAATTACAGCGTGATGCGTCGGGCGTGTGGGGCAGAAAACCATGTCCCTCTGCTGAGCTGTGGGGCCTCGAGCACAGCCCCTCCCTCCGCCCTCAGGCCCCGCCCCCAGCCGCGGCCCCGCCCCCATCACCTGCACTGGATGTCCTCCTGCAGGGCGGCCATCATGGTGAGGTGCTGCTCCAGGTCGGGCTGGCAGGCAGCCTCGCTCTCACCACGCAGGGGGTCGTGCATCAGCTTCAGCTCGCTCTCCCACGGCAGGATGTAGGTGTGGCCGTAGTAGAAGCCCAATGGGATCTTGGCGCGGGCGTTGGTGCTGCCATAGCGGCCAATCACAGTGATCTGGAGAGAAAAGGGGCGGGGACATGAGCGGGTTTAACCCCCCCCCCCCCCAAATATGGCACCAGTTTTGCAGTTGCTTGTGCGCGAACCTCAGTGAACTGAAACACTGTGATATATATCGAATATCAAAATGTCAAGTATTGTGATATTATTTGTAGACCATATCGCCCACCCTTACACTGGGGATGGGGGGGGGGATACTGACCTTCATGAACCTGCACACAGGAGGGGGCAGCA
>JAGXOD010000017.1:2377500-2455000 GCA_020368025.1 Brachyhypopomus occidentalis
AACGCCGTTGCGCTCAAGACGCCAGCGAGTGCATTTAAACCATCCCGAGTTCCTGAGCCGCCGCATGGGATTATGGGTAACTGACGAACCCGACTAGATGGAAGATGGAAGACCACAGACCACGCCACGATCCACCTACTAACATGAGCCGCAAGCAAACGGAAGACGTGGACGTGGTTACCTCCGGTGGCGGCGGTGGGCAGGTACGCCATGTTGTCTAGCAGAGCCTTGAGCAGCGCCTGGCTAAACCCCTGCTGGCTGGCCTCTCCTCTGCCGTTACTGCCAACACAAAACAGGCAGCGTTCAGACGGCCAGACGGGGAGGTGGGGAGGTGCTGTGGGGAGGGAGGGGGGAGGAGGGGCGAGGTGATTGGGCCCCGCTGGTCACCTGATGCACAGTGCTAGGAAGCGGGCGCATTTGTGCGCGATGCTGCGCCCCGCCTGGAAGAAGCACGACCGCACGATCTCCGTCAGACGCTTCCGCGTTTTCGCCTGGAGCCCCTCCTTCCCGTCCCGGAGGCTGGGAAGACGAGAGACACGCAGTTAGCGTAGCGCAGGCAGCACTACAGGGGCCACGCCTCAGAGCCGTGGGGGGGGCGGCTTGGCCAGCGAGGTTACCTGTAGGGTCCGTTGGAGTAGACACCAGCCAGCCAGCACAGGATGTCCAGGGTGAGGCTGTGGGCGTGTTCGGAGGGCGGGGCCTCGTCGCCACGGTGACACAGCGTCCCCAGCAGCTTCTCGTGCAGCTCAGGGAACTGCAGCATAGCACAGCGCTGCACTCTGGAGTGACAAACACATACCAGCAGTCACCAGCCTGCGGAATGAGGTCCCGCGGAAACACACCACTGGTATACTGGTCCCTGTAGTGGGCAGTATGGTATGGACAGATGCTAACCATACTAAAGATGACCATACATGAATGTGCAAAGACTCCGCCCACTCGGGACAGATTTTTAAGCCACTATCACATCAGGGATGTCAGTTTCACGCGGTGCTGCGTTGGTAAGGAGGACAAAAATGACCGGAGGGGTTATTAAAGAGCGGACAGAGCCAGAGTGGTCCTGTGTCCCGGACACGGACATGGGCTGTTGCATCTGAAATGACCTCGCGTCCTAAAAGGGAGCAGTGGACATGTAAAGAGGACACTCGCCTTTCTTTGGGCACAGATGTCTTCTTGAACCTCCGGACTGTGATGGACACCTCCAACAGCAGGTCGCAGCCCCGCAGGTTATCGGGCTTCTTAGGAGCAACCTGAGGGTCTGCCTTAGACGTGGAGGACTTCTCCTGAACAGGACCAGGGGGAAGGATACATCACCACGAAGCATCGCAAACATTACCAATGTTTCAGATATCAGAGCAGTCCGATGTCTAGCAGACAGTAGAGAGCGCAGTAGCGCTGGCCAAACACTAGGTGTCTCTGTTCATCAGCTCTCTCGCGCTCTTTCACAAATAAGCAATGACGTGGAGCTTCACCCTTCATCTCCCTCTCTGAACACAACAGCCGTTCTATACCGCAACAAAAACCCTGGTGTGAAACGGCACCAGCGGCGTAGAGGGAAGTGGAGGCAGTGCGGTGCCGTGTGTGTGTGTGTGGGGGGCGTAGGTGGGCGGACCTTGGTGGCCTGGGCCTTCTGGAGCAAGGTGGACAGTGAGTGGGCTTTACTGCTGCACTGGGGCTTAGCAGGGGTGACGCGCATGACCCGGCGAGGACTCTCCTCCGAACCCTTCTCACACACCGCCTTGATGTGCACCAGGAAGGAGCGGTACTTCCCCCCCGCCATTCCTACGAGGGGAGGAGGAAGAGGAGGAGAGGGAGAGAGAGAGAGAGAGAAAGAGAGAGGAAGGGATGGATGAGCAGAAACATAAGAATTATGGGTGCAACCCTCTTACAAGCAGTCGTCATCCAACTGATGAATATTAAACCCATTTCAAAATCTTACATCTGATCCGTCTCTCATAAGCTTTGTGTTACCTTTATGTTCCCCAGTAATTTATAATGATTAGGAGGATTAGAGAAAATACTCTGTATGTGAAGAGATCGGTCCAGCCTAGCCTAGCAAAGCCAGACATCTGTAAGGCCTAGCCTAGCAAAGGCAGACATCTCTAAGGCCTAGCCTAGCAAAGGCAGACATCTGTAAGGCCTAGCCCAGCAAAGGCAGACATCTGTAAGGCCTAGCCCAGCAAAGGCAGACATCTGTAAGGCCTAGCCTAGCCTAGCCAGACATCTGTAAGGCCTAGCCTAGCCAAGCCAGACATCTGTAAGGCCTAGCCTAGCAAAGCCAGACATCTGTAAGGCCTAGCCCAGCAAAGCCAGACATCTGTAAGGCCTAGCCCAGCAAAGCCAGACATCTGTAAGGCCTAGCCCAGCAAAGCCAGACATATGTAAGGCCTAGCCTAGCAAAGCCAGACATCTGCGTTGGCTAGATTCCCTCTAAGCAGAAGTGGCCCCCTTCAGAGTTCTGACTGCACCTTTAATGAGATCGGACTGCACCTTTAACGAGTATATACTATACCTTTAACGAGTTTGGGGCTAGTGAGACTTAGCATGCCCGCGTGGCCTGATAGGTCGAGGCCACTGGCTACCCACACGGGCCCACACAGGATGTCCTCCTTATGGTCCTCCAGGAAGGGACACAGTCTGGATCCTGCACCACCACGCGGGGGCGAGAGAGAGCAATCATTATTTCAGACAACACCACAAACGTGCTTTTTCTGAGAACAGCCCGTAAGTAGGAGAAACTACTTTTGAAATAAACTTTGCACCAATCTTCAGATCAAAGCCTCGCTGGCGAACTTTAGAAAAACCCACCTCACCCAACTACAATGTCTTCTCCAAGTACAAAAGCCCCACATTAACCCCATCATGACATCAGGCAAACAGAAGGACAACCCCGGCACGTTCAGCCGCCCCCACGTGCGCAGGTACCACCTCACCTGCGGTCTCCTCGATATCCATGAACTGGATGTCATCTCCGAAGTCGGGCAGAAAGGGCTGTCCGTTCCGCTCGCCGTTAGCGTGCAGCACGTGAGCCAGAGGGAAGACGATCTGACGGTCCACAGCGGATTCTGTGAGGGGGAGCCAACAGCGATCAACCGTGGTACATGAAACAGAAACGATGGTCAAGACAACCACAAAACGAGCGAGTGTCAGAGGGTCGGCCTGGTTGGGTGGAGGAGTCGCAGTGCTTATGTGCAAAAGAAATATTTGCATATGTAACAAAGAGGGGCGTGGCAGGGGGGCGGGGCTCTGCCCACACTCACCGTTACTCTTCCCCAGCCCGGGGGACTTATTTTTCAGCAGGGTGACCTGGACCTGAGGAATGTTCGTAATACTGGCGTTCAGCACAAACTTGAAGTCCACGTGACCCACCATGCAGGCCTTGGGCAGGACTAGCTCAAACACGTGCTCGTCCCAGCTGGTGCTGCAAGCAGAGGAGACACGTGTTCCGTTAGACAGAGGCCCGTCCACCGCTGACCACGAGGCCACGTGAAATCAGGCGCTCACGTGACCCGGCGACCCACACAGTGTGTTCACAGCAGCCTGCGCTGAGGTGCGTGCGTGTGCCGCCTGCGTGTTCCGAGGTGCGTGTTCTGCGGTGCGTGTTCGAGGTGCGTGTTCCGCGGTGCGTGTTCCGAGGTGCGTGTTCCGAGGTGCGTGTTCCGAGGTGCGTGTTCTGCGGTGCGTGTTCCGAGGTGCGTGTTCCGAGGTGCGTGTTCCGAGGTGCGTGTTCCGAGGTGCGTGTTCTGCGGTGCGTGTTCCGCGGTGCGTGTTCCGAGGTGCGTGTTCTGCGGTGCGTGTGCGGTGCGTGTTCCGCGGTGCGTGTTCCGCGGTGCGTGTTCTGCGGTGCGTGTTCTGCGGTGCGTGTTCTGAGGTGCGTGTTCCGCCTGTACTCACCTGTCACTCTGCAGCTTCCAGGTGCGCGTGTGCTGCGCGGCGTCTCCGTGGTGCTGCTGGTGTAGGTGCTGCGGGTGGCGCCTCTGCTGCTGCTCCTGTTGCACCTCCACCCAGCAAGGGGGCACCGTGGCCGAGAAGCGCGGTGTGAGCGTCTCGAAGCGTGTCAGCTCCACCAGAGAGGAAAGCGTCTCCACAGTCAATGGTTGGTCCACCAGGAGGTCAACCCCTTCACACAGAGAGCATGTTCACATACCCCCACAAACCTGACAGGCGCTTCACGGTGCAGGAACGCGTGTAAACAGAAACGCATGATGAATTAGGTTCCTCTAAGGAAAAGCGTATGAATAAATGCATGTGGTATCCAGGCAAACAGAGTTGTCCGTTGAATCTTTCATGACTCGACGGCTTTATTCACACAAGAGGAGCAGTACTGCCATGTCAGGACAACAGGGTCAGGATGACAGCGTCAGCACGACAGCGTCAGGACCACAGCGTCAGGACCACAGCGTCAGCCCGGCCTTTAGGCTTTAACCGCTGCCCCTTCTCTGATAGCCATAATGACAGGTTTAATCCTGACAAAGCTGAACTGATGGGTGAACTGATGCCTGAAGACGCGCGAGACAGGACGCGCGAGACGGGACGTGAGACAGGACGCGTGAGACAGGACGCGCGAGACAGGACGCGTGAGACAGGACGCGTGAGACAGGACGCGTGAGACAGGACGCGTGAGACAGGACGTGAGACGGAGTGCTAGCAGACCTGAGATGCCAGGACTGGAGGGGTTGGATGAGGACTTGACTCCCTCCAGAAGCTGCTCAACCCCTTTAGAAATGGGGCCATCGACAAAAATGTCGGCGTCGTCAATATCGTCACACACCCCTCCAATTTGAAGGAAATGAAGCTCTCCACCTAGAGACAAACACAAGAGATGGTGAGTTTGGACCTTCAGTTCTGTGTCTTCTTCCACCAGCATCCTGTGTAAGTCATCCGACCCCGTGAGGCAGGTGGGATCGTTAAGGTGGGCGCTGCGACAGAACGGCATTCTGGGTGAGGGTTACACATGCATTATTAATCCTGGGGTGGAACACACACACACATACACACACACACACACCACTTTGGGTGCTTGAGCCACAGACGAATGAACTCCAACAGAACTCTGTTCAGATATTTGCCTCCTATTTGCCCCCACAGCTACAGGGACAAAGCCCCACACAGCCTGTGTGTGCAGGAGTCTGTAGCCAAACAGCCTGGATACATAAGGCAACAGGACCACCTAGTGGAACAGCAGCATTAGAACATCATAGACTACGGCCATTGAAGGAAAGAACCATATTCCCCTTCTGCAAACACACACACACACACAGTTTAATATCGCACTCCTCAACGCCTCAGCATATCAAGCTGGCTCTGTGTGTGTTTAACGTGCTTCAGTCATAACCCGAGCGTCCACTGCCTGGGGAGGTCAGGGGAGGTCAGAGTGCATTAAACCCAAATCTGGATCAAAAAAGCCCTGAATGGATCAGGAGGATTTAAACGTGTTTGTGAGGTAGTTCCTACGCAAAAAAACAACAACCACAAACACCCCAATTATAATAATAATTTTAGTAAAAAACTGAAGTTAAAAACTCCCCAAAGTGGAGTGTACCAATCTAAAAATATTACGATGTCATTTGAAGCCTTTTAAAATTCAGATCAATACATTTTACAAAACAGATCAGCGCAACAAATGATTCATATAATCGGTCTTTGTCAGGAATGTCTTAATCATCACAGGGCCATTCTAACAGACGCCTGAAGGCGCTCGAGTTCCACAGGCACCTTTAAGCCTCCATTATTTGCGGTGGAGCAAGGTGGAGACCCAGCGCTGGGTGGGGCTTCCTTACCTGCAGTGCACACGCACAGCCGGTCCGTGCCAGAGCAGTAGGTGACGGAGACAAAGGGGTCCAGCTCGTCCGTGCCCTCCTTCTTGGGAGGCTCCACCTTGGCCAGCACCTCCAGAGTGGACAGGTGGAGGATCATGACGTACCCCGCCTGCGTGGTGACCACCAGGTGGCCCAGTCCGGCTACCTCCGCCCTCTTCTCCTTCCCCGAGGTGGCGTTGGGGGTGGTGGCGGAGGGTCCTGTCCCCCCGCCGTTCTTCACCCTGGACGGCGTGGACTCCTCGGACGTCTCCTCGCTGTCGTCCTCGCGGCCGTCCAGCACGTCGGGCGGGAGGAGCAACAGGGAGGTGATGGCGTCGCGAGGGTCGCGGATCTGCTGCACCTTCACGGGTTCCTCCTCCAGCGTCACGATGCGGGTGGAGTAGTTTAGCTTATACAGCGCTAGGTAGCCGCCCCCGCCGCTGCCCCCCAGTGGCCTGGAGGCGTGGGGCTGCTCCTGGTCCTGCGGGGGCAGGATGAGGGGCGTCTGGGGTGGCGAGGTGCCGGCGTGGCTCTGGTGCCCGTTGGCCAGCGCCTGGCCCTTCCTCCGCCCACACAGCGCCGAGTGGAGGCGGTTGAGCGTGTTGAGCGCCTCCACCTGGTTGATGGCGCTGAGGGACTCGACGGAGCAGGGCTGGAGCCCCACCAGCAGATGCACGCCATCGCTGCACGGTGTGATGGAGTCCACGTACAGGTTCTCCTCCTCCAGGGCTTTGGGGAGGCGCAGGCACTGCACCAGGGAGCCGGGCCGCGGCACCGACCCCAGCGAGCTCCACTTCTCGCTGTCCAGCGGACCCAGACCGCCGGTGGCGTCGGCGAACTGCTGGATGTACGTGATCGGTGGGTCCTGCAGCAGGAGCTGCTCATGCGTGTCGAACTCCATCTCGATGATCTGCGGCACGGTGAAGCCCTCCTCGTGCAGACCTTTGCCCATTAGGCTGTTCATCTGCGTGAAGACCTTGCCGCCCGTCTTCTCGTCCGCCTCCTTGATGCTGTACAGGAGGAGCACGGGCATGGTCCTGCGCACGGGGGTGGCGGGCGGCCCCGGGGGGGAGCCCAGCTCGAGGGGAGGCTCGCACATCTCTATCTCCATCGGCCCCTGGTGGGGAGCAAGGCTCTCGGGGACGGGAGTCCTCAGGGGGCTGTCGGCCTGGCGACGGGAAGGGGGCGGGGCCAGGGGGGAGGCGGCGGCCGAGCGGTAGCTCAGCAGGCCTCCGGCCAGCAGGCAGGGGAAGGGGATGTTGTGCGGCTCGGAGGGCTTGTCCTTCGCCTTGGCGGCCTTGGCGGGCCCCAGCGACAGGGCCGGGTTGGCGCCCAGCTCCTCCAGGTCTTTGACTGTGTCCTCCAGCACGCTGGCCACCACCTCCCACTGGAGCTTCTCAGGCTGCTGGAGCACGCTGAGGGCCGTCACGCCCACACTCACCTCCATGCTTTCCTTAGGACCCAGCAGCCCTGATAGCGCACACGGGAATTCACACACACACACACACACACACAGCAAGAATAAGGAGACAAATGAATAAAATTACACAAATTCTGAGGAGAACAAAAATAAATCAACCTGGCTATACAAAAGGTTGCAGATTAAGCGCAGGAGCCCGTCTGTAGGAGAACACTGCCTGGCTACGGATGCCCAAAGCAGACAGAGAGGCTGGTGCACACGTACCTGTGACCGACTCCGACCTGGAACGCTCCTCACTGTCTGAGTCCTCCAGCTGATCATCACTGATTAAAGACGTTAAAAAAGGCTTCAGTGGTTAAATATACACAAGAACAACAGTGGCTGAACATCAAGACCAGCTCTGAGCGGCACAATGAAAGCAGGTCTGTAGGTAGAGGACACAAATGCTTCAGCTTTTCAGGTCCGAGTGTATTAAAATAGCAAAGGAGCACAGGTACATGAGGGTGTGTGTATTTATGTACTACACACACACACACACACACACACACACACATATACCTTCAAAGTCGGCAGGGATGTCCCGCCAGTTTGGGGATGTCCATTACCTGTCCCACCCCCCCAGTTTGGGGATGTCCATTACCTGTCCCCCTCCAGTTTGGGGATGTCGGAGCAGCTGGACGTGTCCTCCAGCCAGACGAGGGTGGGTCTGCGGGACTCTGACCCTGAGACACTCTGCTGTTCGCTCCCCGACAGGATGAGCTGCCGCAGGATGACGGGGTCATAGGGGTTCACCTCGAACTTCAGATGCACCTGCACGTCCACACACACACAGCACCGCGGTTCACACGGGCTCCAGCTTCCCAACGTGAAGATACGTTCTACATGGTGGCTGAGTGGCGGCCATCGCCTATGCTAAACACCTCAAGGTGTGGCCCGGTAATGCCGTTTGAGAACAAATATGGGTGTGAGAACAAACACACACACACACACACACACACACACACACACACACACACACACACACACACACACACACACACACACACACACACACACACACACACACACACACACACACACACACACACACACACACACAAGAAGAGCAGCATTCTAGTTTCCTTTGTCCTGGTAACCAAAATAACCTGAACACCACAACTACACTGTTATGAACACCAGACTAGGTTATTATGAAGTGCTAATAGCCACAGAAAGGCGTCTGTGAAAGGTTATGAACCACAGACTGAACAGGTATAGTTAAACAGGTCTAGACTGTATGTTAAACAAACGCTGTATAATAAAGTTCCTGTACAAGGCACAGACTACACCGCTATGACCTGATATGACTGTCTGTGACCTGTTCTGGACCTCAGTCTACACCCCAGTCCACACCCCAGTCTACACCCCAGTCTACACCCCAGTCTACACCGCCATTACCTTCATGAGCTTGGACACGTCCCAAATGCAAATTTTGCCCATCTTGGTTGCCGTGGCGAGAAAGTGCGGGCAGCTTCCGAAGCCGTAACAGGCGATCTTGTCTGAGGGGTCGGAGCTGGGGAACTGGGCGGGGCTTGTAGCCAGGGTGACGGACAGCGGCACGTTCTGCGTGTGCTCCCCTTTGACGAACGGGCAGTTGGGCGAATGCCGTTCATGTTCCGACCTGAGGGTATGGGAGGGTTTAAGTAACACTCAACAATGGGGACACCTCCCCAAAAGCATCGTAGCAAAAAGACACTTTAAACACTCTTTATTGAACACTCTTTACATCTTAACAACAATGGCAAGCAGCTAACAGTTCATATAGCTTGTGATCTGGTAGTCATCGGCATGCAGAATGCACCCACGACCATGTTAATGCTAACATAGCAGAATTACAGAAAGCCTCATTGCGTGTCCACTTCCTGTTAGCGCCTTCAACAGATCTGCTCCAGTCCTGGGACGGCTCTGTGCTCCCTACGCTCTAGGGCGGCCCCGTGGTCCCTACGCTCTAGGGCGTCCTCGTGCTCCCTACGCTCTAGGGCGTCCCCGTGCTCCCTACGCTCTAGGGCGTCCCCGTGCTCCCTACGCTCCCTACGCTCTAGGGCGGCTCTGTGTTATGCATTGTTCAGATACGTGAACCCCTGAGAAAACAACCTACCAAGGCTCATCTGTAGGCTCCCAGCACACCAGACACACACTGCAGGTGAAACACATGGCCCGATCGTCGCCCGTGGACGCCGGCTGGAGAGGAGGACACAGGAAGGTTAGTGCTGCCCAGCGGTTACCCAGCAGCCCCTCTGAGACCGCGTGAGCCTCCCGCTGACGATGGACACACACAGATAAACACTGCAACACGGCGATTAGCAGCTCACACCCCCCCTCCAAGGTTCCAACGGTTGCTGCGCGGTAACAAATCACCTCCTTCGTCTTTTACAACACAACCCTCCACCCCCATACCCCACCCCCCGCCCTGCACCGTCGGCATGACAACAGGGCGAGGGGAGTCCGACCTCCTTGGCATGCACGGTGGCAGAAGAGGCGCTGTGAAGGCCGGAGAGAGAGCGCCATGGCAACAGGGGGGGGGGGGTCCCTACATCACGGCCCAAAAGCGAAGCCTCGCGCACGGGTCCAGCTCTCCTCCCGGCCTCCACGAACCCGCGGGTGCGGCCCGTCTGGAAATCGTGTGCGCAATGCAAATGAGGTCTGGCTGACCAATAGGAACGGAGATCCACGTCTCTGAAGCAGAGCGGGGTGGGGAGACACCTCTCGAAAGGGACACATGACAGTTTATAGCTTTAGCCGTTAGCTACAGACACCGCTAGCAAGTTGGAGTTTGAAAGCGTCTCACAAACCGCAGCTTTGAAATGTCCCTTTTGGTAGTATTTTATTGCTGTGAACTGTTGTCTTTACTCTGTACTAATGAGAGGGGTAAAAGGAGCAGAAGGGCAGGGGTGAGTGCAGGGGGCCACACCTGGTGGTAGAAGCCTGCCTGGGCCATGGGGTCCGGCTGGGCCCAGCGGTAGCCTGCGTGGGGCCAGGACGTGAAGGTCTCCCTCCTGTTCGCCTCGCTGTACATCAGAGACCTGCGGCAGGTTGGGAGCATTAGTGCTGGTCTTCACTCATGCAGGTCGTTTAAAACAAAACACTGGACACGAAGCAAACGCTTGGGGTGGAAATGCGGCCACTCAGGGATCAAAGGTCGATACAGAGTGAAAGAGTTCAATATAGTCAGTCAGCTGACCTCAGAGTGAAGCATTGGGACTGGCGCTAGTGGACTTAGAACTTGGAAGCATCTGTAAAGTGAATGAAGGTCCAGCAGTGTGGTGGTAGTGTGTGGCAGTGTGTGGCAGTGTGCGGTGGGGTCACCTGTCTACGGAGCGCCCGGGACCCACGCCCAGCTCCGGCCGCCCACTGGGTAAGAGGTAGGAGAGCCTGTCCATCACAGAGGAGGCCACAGACAGGGCAGCCACGTTCTGGTTCAGCTTCTTCAGCTCATTCACTATGGCACTGGCGACCAGCTTCAGGACGTGATGAGGGAGGTGAAAGGTCACCGTTGCCCACTTGACACGAAGGGGAGAGGAAACACGTGATGGGACCAAAGACAGAGGAACTGCTGACAGAAGGAACCTGTGAATCTACTGCTGTCTGAATATACCACATTGCCCACTTAATGAATGATAAACTGGTGGTAGCTGTTTTTAAGCGCATGTGAGAAGCAACACAACCCCATTCACACTAGTTCCAATCATCAGAAACTCTAGACTCTGAGATTGAGGGGAATACATCCTGGACAACAACAACCAATGAACAGAGAGAGGAGGGGCTAAGGATGCGTGTAAAAGGGCAGCACTTGAAGCCGGAGGAATCTGGGCTGGGAGCCCCATGACGTTGACCCTCTCTGGTCAGTGTGAGGGAGCAGTTGCCCCAGCAGACACCACAACGGCACCAACAAAGCTGGCTTTTCACACTAGGACCGGCTCTCAGCGTGGCGAGTGGTGCGAGAGATGGAAGGGAAGGAGACGCCCTCGTCAACACTACACGGGTGTCATGGTGCACTTCTCCTCTCCTGTAGCCTGAGTTCTGGGCACCCATCCTGGTGGTTTAGAAAAGCCCTTATTCATCAGGGACTGGGACTGCAGTGGGAGATAATGAGGCTTGCAGCCAGAGACTGTGTGTATGAGAGAGGGGGAGGGAGGGAAGGAGAGACAGAGAGAGAGAGACCAAGACCAAGAGGGGAGAGAGGCAGAGAGAAGGAGAGAGAGAGAGAGAGAGAGAAGGAGAGAGAGAGAGAGAGAAGGAGAGAAGGAGAGAGAAAGGGAAGGAGAGAGAGGGGGGAAGGGAAAGAGAGAGAGGGGGAAAGGGAAAGAGAGAGAGGGGGAAAGAGAGAGAGGGGGAAAGGAAAGTGTGTGTGTGTGTGTGTGTGTGTGTGTGTGTGTGTGCTGTAGTCAGGCACACATCATGAACAGGAGGGAGTGTCAAATAGATTTGAATGACGGCCGACCCCAGAAGTACTGCACATTAACACACGTCTACAACCAGGTCAACAATTAGTGCTTCATCCTAAACCTCTGCATGTGTGTGTGTGTGCACTGCTACGCCACTTTAACTTGGACCCAAAATCAAAGACACCAAGACAAAGCAGGACAGGAGGATCCCCATCAACCCAAGAGCCTCACACTGAAATCCCACCACAGATCATCAATAATCCAGATCCTGCACTAGAGCTTCTGCCCCTCACTGGCCCTGTGTGTGTGTGTGTGCGGTTCATTCTCCAGAAAAATCACAGTTTCTAGTTAACTCCTCATAAGAGACAGAGCCAACATCTCTTACCTGTGCTGTATCCTGATACTGAGGCAACATGATCTATTTCACGAGAAGGCTGCGGTAACTGAAGACGAGTCACCATAAAGCCAAATCTACTACCAACAGAAATGACCAAGGGACACATTCTGAATGGCGTTAATCCAAGCACTGCCACTTCTAGCTCGTGTCCATGACTGGCAGTGCAGCACTACAGAAAGACCGAGGGTCGACCTTGTTCCCCCGCTACGCTTCTCTTGGGCCGGATAAATCAGACCCATGGAACGAACAAATGAAGGAATGGATGGATGTTTTCAAAGCAACACAATTCAGAAGATCAGGCGCTGGAGGCTCCTGAATGCGATTGGACCATATTGCTATGACATACCTTGGCCACTTTGTGATTGGCTGCCGTCTCGTGTGAGGTATTTTTCAAGCCTTCTTTGAGCTGCGTGAGGAAGAGGTCATAGCCCTCCGTGTTGGAAACATCCACCTTCTCCAGGCAAGCGTACAGCATCTGTTGGGCCTTTGGAAACGACAGAAACGCACGTTTATTTACAGTCCAAAACCCTGCTGGTTTACAGTCCAAACCCCCAACTGTTCTACTGCCAATTACCCTATAACCCCTAGTGACCCGGGCAGGTTACTGAGACAAAATATTGTATTTTTAATGTCGAGAGAAGAAAGAAAACCAAAACAAAGGGCGTGTGGATGGGACCTGCACAAGTGTCAAGGAGTTCTGCACACTCAGGTTCTGCCACATTTGCAGAAGTGCGGATGAAGTGCTTCATAGACAAGTTTCTCACTTCATTAGACCCATCCAGTCACATCCCGGCCTCACACTCCCCCAACACGCCCCCCTGTGTGGGTCACATCCTGGTCCCACACTGGTCCCACACTCCCCCAACATGCCCCCCTGTGTGGGTCACATCCTGGTCCCACACTCCCCCAACATGCCCCCCTGTGTGGGTCACATCCCGGCCCCACACTCCCCCAACACGCCCCCCTGTGTGGGTCACATCCCGGCCCCACACTCCCCCAACACGCCCCCCTGTGTGGGTCACATCCTGGTCCCACACTCCCCCAACATGCCCCCCTGTGTGGGTCACATCCTGGTCCCACACTCCCCCTACACACCCCCCTGTGTGGGTCACATCCCGGCCCAATAAAACCTGCAAAACCTCCCAACTACCCCCCCCCCGCTACCCCCGCCACCCAACTGCCCCCTGCTACCCCCGCCTCCCAACTGCCCCCTGTTCCCCCCGCCTCCAAACTGCCCCCTGCTCCAGTGGCTCCACTCACGCTGCTGAACACAGCTGGATTCGTTACTGCTGGTTTCAATTTCAGGACCTGAAATTCAGATTCTCTGTCTCATTACAAAAACGGAACAAAGGTTCAAACAGAGTAAAGGGGCAAAAGGTCAAAGGTGAGCCAAAGTGCACACCACACCACTGGTGCGGCCACTTAACTACATCGCGGGGGAAATGAACACGGCTGCTTTTACCAACATGTCCATGAAGCCGGCACAGTAGTCCTGAGCGCTCCTGCTACACAGCAAAACGGCATAAATAAAACAAACAAGAATAGTTTCTGATCAGCTCCTGAAACGAGGTTCAGCGAGGCGCTTGTGAAGCAGCAGGCAGGCATTAGTCCACAGCGGGGCGGGATAAGGAGCAGCAGCAGAGACAGTGACGTCCCTTCAACACGCTGCTATAAATACAGCCCCTGAACCCCAACGATAAGGTAGAGGACTAACTGTGCACATGAAACAGAAATAAATAAATAAGTGGCATGCGAGGTAACTTGGGTACATCTAAAATAGTAGCAGGCACCGGTGTGAGTCCAGCCTCCCAGATGTCTAATGAGCAGCGGTGTGGACGCTCTGTCCTCCCAGACCATCTCTGCTACTGACAGATCTGAGGTTATGGCCACACTAACGGACATTCAGCACCGCTGATAATCTCAGCTCACGGACGAGACGAGCAAGACAGAATGTGGAGGGAGCGGATTTCATACATTTAACAGCAACACAAACCCAGGAGACAACAGACTGAATGAGACTTGAAAACAACACCATACCAAACATTACACGTTCTTGGCAACGAGTTTCAAAATTCACCCCATGATAAAGAAGTACAAACAAAGAAGCACAAGGCACAGCGACCTCCATATAACGATCATTATCTCATATGCCATGGAGATCAGATGTGGTCATGTTTTGGTGCATGCAAAAACTACAAATCCCAGGAGCACACACCTCGGTGTCTAAGCGCACAGACAGCTGGGGCGGCTGTAATGCACCGGCATTGATCTACTGATCGGCAAACGTCCCACAGATTTAGATGTGCTGACCATGCAACAGTGCAAGTCCCAATGCGAGCGCGCACACACCCTTTTGAAGCAGGGACTTCCACTCCAAGCAGCCACTTAGCCGTACTATCTGAGACCATCAATGCGCATTAACCTTAATGAAGAGCTTTGCCCATCGTTGCGCCACTACTGATATTTGCTGTTGGATTCACAGGCAGTTTCTCATTCGCAACAGATGAGGTGACGATCCCTTTCACATCTACAGGGCCGAGCGTAACCATGGACACCAAAGGACGCCGGACCATTTGAACAGAATGGAGCTTATTCCAACCTGTGCGCCAGGTCATCTGTGTGCTTCACTGAAGAGTAAAGGCACAAAGGTAAAAGGAGACGACTCTGGACCGCCAATCGAAAACTTGGGTTATAGATTTTGCAGACTACTGATAGCCAGTTTACATAGGTCTTCAAACCCCAACCCTAGAGCACTAAGGTGCTACTGCCTTTACGCCCAGGGGCAGATGTGACGAAGCAGCCAATCACTGACATGAATTGTTCAATGAACTAAAAGGGCTAAAAATAAAAACATTAGCTGAATGCTGATTAACTATGTTTAGGTCCAATCACTGTATCCATGAGGCACTGTGCATTTGGCATCCAGCTTGCCCCCCTGACCTTAGCTGGGACTCCCAAGGAAGTTCAGAGCAGGAGCACTGACCCTTGTGCTCATCTCAATCAGCACTGGATGCTGCTTCTGCGCTAGATGCTTGCTGGATTGGCGGCCTGCAGTCTGTAGGAAGGGAGTGGCCAGCGACACGCACATGAGGCATCAACCAACCAGTCCGGCAACATCGCTCGGCTCTTGTCTGCGTGGTATGCAGGCTTCGTTTGCCCAGGTCGCTAATGTGAACCGCAGAGTAAAACGCAGCACATTAAACCTCCAACTGGTTCAGATCTTTACGAAACAGCGCAGAGGGAATGGAGAGCACATCCAACCACAGAACATCTGACATCTGGCCACCAGACCTGAGGGGCAGCTTTCCAAAGTCCATATAACTGATTTGATTAGTATATAAAGCAGAAGTGAAGACTCAGCATGATGAGGTGAGGTGAGTATTTGAGGTCCTTACCTCCGTGACCGGTAGCTCCAGCTGGACCAGGTCCTCAGGCTTGGGCACCGGGGCCTGCAGCGCCGTGTCCAGAAGCAGGATGCCATTCAGGTCCTTCCGGCAGCCCACTGCGCAGTCGTCCACAAACAGCACCTTGTCCACCGCGGGGAAGTACTGACACCTCACGCGGCCTCCGGGTTTAGCTGCAATGCAGAGGGCAGGTGTGAGCAGCCCAACAGGGGGATGTCAGAGGGCAGGCGCGAGCAGCCCAACAGGGGGATGTCAGAGGGCAGGTGTGAGCAGCCCAACAGGGGGATGTCAGAGGGCAGGTGCGAGCAGCCCAACAGGGGGATGTCAGAGGGCAGGTGCGAGCAGCCCAACAGGGGGATGGTTCTCCTCCAATCACAGAGGAGCTGCTACCATGTACACTCACAGTCTGTTTTCTTTGAGCTCTCTCAAATACCACAACAAAAACGTAAATCACTTCCAATTGAAGAAAACTACAGATGCCTCAGAGTGCTGGAAGTGCCTTTACATTGGTCTACATTCTCTTAAGCTCACGTTAGGTGAAGAAAAACGCCATCAAGGACAGGACAGGACAGAGCATCTAACCACCCTGCAAAGTACACGCCCTGAGAACACTGCTCCTGTTTGCCTACACACTGTACCATTTATACAATTAAAGTAGCATTGGCTACAGTCTGCTAAGTTTAGGATCATTTCTATGATAGGCTTGTCAAACGCATGCCAAATTATAAATATTCCTTATAGTCAAGTTTGCAGTTTGTTGGATAGAAGTTCCAATTTAGTTAAGTCACCTTCAAAGAGAATTTTGAAGGAGGGGCTATAAAACATGAACCTATGATTTCTGATAACCTCACGTAAACTACATGTCTGGATTCTAGTTCTTCTAGTGAGTTATAACCCAGCTCTGCGAAGACCCCAAATCATGTTGCTCTGAGAAGTTTAAAGCCCTACTCGTGTGTGGAGGTGTCACTGCTCCAAATTAATGTAGCACTAATTATTCTGTACTGGGGACAGTAGGACCTTATATATCTCCATCCACCAGGGGGCCTCATAGTTAAAACCACCACAAACTCCCACAGTCCAGCCAGTTCCAAATTTTCAAAGTTCTTTTCCTTCTTTGCATATCTGAGCAAAAGGATCAGTGATTCTGCTGATGTCTTTGATTTTCTATGGCTCAAAAAAAAAGCTGTTGCCAACGCTGCTAATGGAAGATGCTTCTTGCTGATGGCTGTGACACGCAGAACAAGTGAAACACATTCAGGTATCACCTGACTGTTCGGCCAGACTCCAAAATGTCATGGTTAAACCAGTCATGTAAGAAAACTGACACTGGTTACATCCAACTTACAACCAGCTAAGAAACCATGGCCTAACGTGGTGGATTGTCATGCCACGCTGGGGATTTTTGTGGTTTCCCTGCACTAAAACCCTCAATTCCATCCATCAGATGACGACTAAGCCCTTCCTAAGAGCTCAAACTAAGGCCAAGAGGCAGTGCTTAATGACATCACTGTATATAATAACACTGTGATGAGACACATTGAAGACAAAAAACACCAAGTATAATACTTTGTATCTGTGAAGAGTATTTCACAAATGGTGATCCACACACCACATTATTTGGAAAAGGGCCTCGGATTTACCTGGTTTGCTACAGTTGTGCATAAAACTGTCACATAAACATGTTTTGTTGATACTGTCATTCATAAACATCTGGCAAGCAAATCATGTAAGACTCTGAGCAAGAGAAGAAAACCTTCCTTAAGTGATGTCAGTTGGGGAAAACAAAGACACACTTAAAGCTTGCTTGTCCCAGAACGTAACGAACAGACACAAAGTTCTGATATAATAATGAGCCGGCATGGACCTACTGCTTCTGTGATCTGTACCGTGGTATTTTGGACCTCACATGTACTGAAAATGTTCTCTAAGCGAAGCAACTGGCCGTATTAAACATTTAATGTATGCAAAATAGGTTCGTTTAAATGGTCTAATCGAAATAAGTCAATAGTCAAACACGGTCGACAACATTTGGGCGGACAGTGTGATCAGTAGATATAGCTAGCCGACATGCATTACCGACATCCACGGTTCACGGTGCCGTGTTAACGTCGACCGAAACTTCAATGACAAGACAAGCTTATTAACGTGATCACACAGCACTCGTGAAAAACTAGATCATTCAGGGTCAAATCGCCAAACCGTTGGCAAAAAAAATGTAATTTAGTAACGTACCTAGCTGGCTAACTTACATTAAAACGGCCAGGTAATAATCTGCCAAAACACTGGCGGCTAGCTAGTTAGCAAAATAAAGCACTTATGCACTTAGCTGGTTAGCCGACGAACGAACTGGGCTGCCAACAAGTTGGCTAGCTGGTTATATCATCTCTCACTGGTGTGTGGATACGAGAAAACACGGCTAAACACCAATCTCAAGTACAGAATACACAAAAAAAAGACACGTATTGCTGGTTAGACACCATGTTGTAGGCTGATTCTGACACTGACTCAAAGAATAATGAACATTTCACAGGACCTGTCGTCTCGAGCTCGCCAGTTTACCTGTCTAACTGACGTTAGCTCGCCCAGTTTACCTGTCTAACTGACGTTAGCTCGCACAGTTTACCTGTCTAACTGACGTCAGCCGCACAGTTTACCTGTCTAACGGACGATAGCCCACTAACCGGACTGCTAGCTGAAGTAACGACGACGGCAAACTCGCCAGTTGCCGTTAGCTAACAAAGCTACCGAGCGCGCGGACACGGCTGCCCTGGCTAGCTGCAGCGCTAACGTTAGCCGGCTGGCTACGTCTGTCATACTGGTAGCTAGCTACAAGGAAGGAAGCAGTTAGCATCTGTGCTAATCGCACCTTGCTTCTTCTTTTTTTACAAGTATGACATTGGTTGAGTTTGGCGCTGCGAGCAGCCGGCACAGTAATGGATTGGGAGTAAACAAATCCAGACGTGCGGCTCGCCTGGTTAAATAAACGCGAGGGCTGCGACCTGACCAGGAACAATGGACCCAGACAGTGAAAACTAAGGCTGGACTCGGTGAGGTTAGCTCCGAGCTAAAAAAGACATCCAAGGCCCGTATATCTCCCGTCCTGCTGTGTCGTGATACTTCGTCTTTGGGCCATTCCGAGCCCCGCAAGCAAGTGGACGTTTGTCGCCAAATGAGTCTCACCGTGCAAGGCGGAGGCCTGCAATATGGCCCCCGATGTGCCATCGATGACTTTGATGCTCCCCCGGCTTGTGACTGCCAGGATCGCGTTGAGGGCCGGGTGGTAGGAGAGGCTCCGCAGGCCCTCCTCGTCGCAACGCAGGCATCCGTCCCTCAGCACAATCCAGTCTGAGGAGTTAGACGAGCAGGAGCCCGGCGAGGCCGCGGCCGCCATTTTCCTGTAATGTTACCTTCCCGTTCTGGTGTTTTTTGTTTTTTCTTCTTTCAGGAGTTCTGTTGATACGTCTTGATGTAGAAAAAAAAATTGTAAAATTGAAATCCAAAGTACCGCTAGCACTCTCACTGCTGGCTCTCCCTCCGCGGCTTCTGTTCCTCCTCCCGAAACCGCAGCAGCGGCTATTCACCATCAGTATACGGAAACCCAGCAGTTTGTGTCTGTGGAAACTTGTCAGGTGAACGGAACTAGCGTAGTCGCTGTTATCGTACGCCGAGCCACTGGGGGAAGCACAGTGCGACGCAAACACACAGACAGCAAGTTGCGTTTTAGCATGGCTCTTTGTAATTATAGCTGATGGAAATTATTTTAAAAGTCAAAAACAACAACAACAAAAAAAGCAAGCAAGTTTTCTCAATACGTGCTGTCTACCTTGCTTTAAATATAATTATTGAAACAGAAATCCTTGGAGTGGGATACGTCGAGGACCTCTTACAAAACGTCAGTAGATGCTACATATCTAAATATGGAAGCGCCACTGCAACTTCATTAAGGCTCCTTAGTCTAGAATTCCTACTTGCCGCCCAATTATAAACCGTTTTATGTGCCTATTCTGATGGTACAGCAACTATGTAGGTTCATTCCAACATGTACAACACAGAAAGGGAACATGTTTAATAACGAAATTAGAAGAGAAATACTGTAGTGTGCTAAGAATCCAGCATCGCCCAAAGCGTTTCGTGATGAGTAACTTGTAAACAAACTGTACACCATATTGTTTTTAATTATGTAAGCGTTTATAATTAACAATTCCTAAGGGCGTAAAGATGAGTCGTTAAAATAAGAAACACGTTATATCTGTACGTTTTTCCGTAAATGGCATTACTTTTGCATAAACCAGTAGGGTAAAAGACAAAATGATGAACTAGAATGGAAATACTTTTTAATCAAAGTAATGAGCTGTACATGAATATCACAATTTCTGAACTGAATTACTTTGAAGAAATTCATTGTAACCCTGGCATGTGTTTCATCACTATGTATATAAAGTTGTTTTGGATCGCAAGTTATACAAACACATTTTTGGCTACATTTACAGTCCATTAAAATAAACCACAGCCATATAAAACAGCTACTAAAAGGCACCCATTCTTACCAGTATCCTTTTACTCAAGTTCTATAGCCTCCATACTCTTCCTGGTCAATTTTATAAGTTAGGAATCCAAAAAAATACAGTAAAGAAAAATTCCAAGTCACCACAGATTAGGGAGGAAAATGGGCATGTTGAGTTTTAATTCAAGACTAGGATAAATGACACATATCTACACTATTAGGCATGAAACGTTCTCTGATGCATGACCTTCATGAATTTCAGAACCAAACGTTACGTAAATGCAAGTTTAACGTAAAATTTTTTTCTTTTAGTGTATTTCCTAAAACTTAATGAAACCAGAGAGCCATATACAAGGGCAATGGCTAAATGCATGGCCTGCTATACCTTTTACTGGTACAAAGTTAACTAATATATTAAACACATTAACTCTGTACACTTCATGACCTGCAGTGAAGGACTCCATGGGATTTAAAAAAAAAAATAAAAAAAATAAAGATAAATTCCATGCTCCTCCTTCTGCATCATGTGAATAGTCCTGCACCTGCAGTGTACCTCTCTAAGGTGCTACGTGTCAGTGTCCAAGCAAAGTGCCAATCAAGGCCTGTGGTCCAATCAGACTCCAGTATACAGAGACAGGAAGTAGATATACAAAAGGAAGATTGGGTATATAAGGAGCGGTTTCTTTGTTTTGAACTCGTCACTGACGAGTAGCGATGCAGCACTGTACGCAGCCCAGAATACTCCAAAAAGCTAAAAAAGATAAACATTTAGAAAAGAGCAATTAACATCAGTAATTTGTTTAATGAACACAAATAAGCAAAGAGCTGATCATGTGTGTGTGTGTGTGTTTGTACAGGAAAATGGGTGCTTGAAAGAGTTAGAAGGTTGTAAAGCAGTATACACTAGACCACCACAAGCACTCTAACCATAACCGAAGTCAATTAATGTGATTATGGATTCCTAATTAATCATAATTGACTGATAACTGGGTCTTTGTCGCCTATTACTGTGCATAATTATTGCCATTCTATATACTGCTTGTTGTATTTCTCTTTTAAGAGCATATGCAGTAGTTTGCTGCACCATACATTTAACACTGTTTGTTTGAGAATAGTGTGGTCATAGGCATACGTGTACATGCATTATAAAAGTAATCCGGTTTGAGGTTAAATGGTCTTGTTAAACCCAAGACTTTTAGTGGCATGTCCTACTCAGGTTACCAATGGAATTTCTGCAATGCAATTTTAGGGTCACTTCTGCAGACCCAGACTAAACCTAGACTACAAACACGTTCCAATGATGATTCATTACGGGCACCGTAATGACTAGGCTTAAATGTATTTCCAGGAAACCGCATTTCTACAAGATCACTCCTATATAATTTCCTGTTTATTGATGTAATAGCTTTTCCCTAATTCTTGTTATACTCACCTTTATGAGTGTAGACACAACCTCAAAACTCCCAGTGATCAGGAGCACAGGGGCTATTACAATGAGGGGAAGCAAGGAGTATCCGATCACCCCAAGAACCTGACCATATGAAACCTACAAATAAACAAATAAAATTATTCTCTAGTGAATTTCCTTCTTTTAGGTTTCAACAGTAAGAATTTCCATATATGTAATACAATATTAAATTAAAACTAGGAATTAAGATATTTTTACCATTTTACAAGAGCCTTTAATATTACCAATGACAAACCAGCAAAAGTTCATGAGTATTACCTCTCCACCAAGCACTCTTGCAAGGAGAAAAATCGTCAGAGATCCAAATATCCAAATGGTAATTATCCAAGACACAACCTAAAACACAAAAAAATAATTATATATGATGATTACACTTGAAAATGGCACAGTGTTGTTGACTCTACCTTTAACTAAAGTATTTAAATGCATGAGGAGGACTCTGAAAATTGTGCTGCTCCCATTTTGGGTGGAGCACCCACAGTTCATTTAGCAAAGCTATGAGAATGAGGCACAAACAGAAGTAACAGATAATGCAGGTGAAGGAAGCCAGGAACGTCATGCTGAAATATGCAAGGCACCAGAATACAGACAAAGACGCACTTAATATTGAAACATTCTTTCCATTTTACTCATAATTCATAGCATCAACATTTTTGCAGAATTTGGACACATCAAATCACTGTCTCATCACTGTGCAAAGCCTCATCTGCTCACCCGGAACTGTCCGTAGATGGAGATCATGGAGAACAGGAGTACAACTGCCAATGGCCCCCAGAAGTCGGGGTTGTCCCGGACCACCTGCCTGTTGAATCCCAGGGACGGCATGGGCATCAGTACGCACCTGACCTTATAATAGATGTCCTTCAGGTCAATATCCAGCTCTTCCCTGCAACGAGAGTCAGGAATGGCATGAAGTTATGAAGGTATTAAAAGTGAAAGCAGCTTAAAACCAGCAGTCGAGATGAATAAATTCGGCGTTTGCTGATACGTCTTGACGGCAGACTTACAGAAGAGGCTTCGTGTCCTCGGCCTCGTCTTCCTCCACCTCCAGCAGCCAACCGTAGCCCCTCTGCCGGAGAAAGGTGGCGGCGTACGCGTCCCTGGCATGCTCGCCGCCCATGTTCAGCTTGATGTCCGGGGCGTCAATGGTACCGCTCAGCTCTGTGGCGAATTTAAGCAGTGTCACTAAAAACGTAGCGGGTCTGCCATGCACGGATAACGTTAGCTAGCTAGCCGTGATCCCGACAGGCACGTACGTTGGGGAAGGGGGGGGGGCAGGGCGACAAGCTAGTTAGAGTTAGCATTCTGATAAGTCATAGCCGGCTATGTTACCGGTTCAAAGCCCCAGGAGCCAACTTACGGTGTAAGAGCATACTTAACACAAACGGAGCTTCAGAACAGCGTTGAGGGCCTGTGTCTCTAGACCGCTAGCTAAGATGGCTAACCGAGGTACCTTCAGCGTCAGTCGAGGAGACGAAGGTAAAGTCTCCGTTGGTAGGAGAGAACTGCATCGTGGCCGTCGCGCCCGGTGTCCGTCGCGCAGCTCTGAACTTGTCCGGTAGTCCGCGTGGATGACGGAGACTGTCGCCCGCGACACGCGCTCACACCATCGCATGCCACGTTAAACGACTTCGACAGGTTCAGCCTCGCCCGCAGCTCACGGAGAGTCTTTTTAACAACAACAACCCGCGGAGAGGAAGCAGGAAGTAGCCTGGACACCGAAAAAGACGACACGTCAAACCCCGGGACGACGACGCGGGCGTGCGCCACCTAGCGGGTACCTCATAGAAGTACAGCCGTCAATAGTAGGGACGTGGTACTACGGACGGTCGTTGGAAGTATTCAGTGCTATTTGATTAAATTCTCAGCATAAAACTGATCTTAATCCAAAAGGGAGTTTTAAAGCATACATAAAAGAGAACTATCCATCTTCTCACCACGGTAGTTCGTGAAGTCTTATCTATGTATGGAGGTGGGATCCAGTGATTTTTAATATAATTGGGCTAGTCCTGTCCAGTGCTGACTGTGAGTTTTAACTAGTTTTAAATACCTGAATTAGGGCTTAGATTTTCTTCCTCAAATGCCAGTGTTATTACCATGGGATCACTGCGTGGTTACAATTTAGGACAGCTCGCGCAAGACTGCAGTGTTACTACCGCTAAAGACGTAGCCTAATGCATTATTGAAGACCACGAGGACGCCTTTAAATAAGAGTTATTGTTATTGTTTACAACGTCTGCAGAAGACCAAAACAATTTATATATTACTAATTGGTGAACTGCTGATCGTAGGCCAGACATGGATTCAGAGCATCACCCACTTGCCTTCTACTCTGCTCTGTTGTTGTCTGACGGAAACAGACGGACCAATGGGCTCACCGCGCTGTGGCTGGCTGACCAATCGGCTCACTGCGCTGTGGCTGGCTAACCAATCGCCACACCGCGCTGTGGTTGGTTGACCAATGGGCTCGTATCGCTGTGACTGGCTGACCAATCGGCTCACTGCGCTGCGAGGCGTCACGTTTGGCGCTAAACTCGACTTTTAGTAAAAGGTTCGTCATTGCGTTGTTAATCGAGACGTCGGGCATGTTCTGTAGAACTTTCCAACCAAAAACTCCAACGTTTATGGCGAACTACACTGTATAGGAACAATTTATTTATCTTTTTTAGGATATTTGACATTTCCTGAAAGGGTTTTTTTGTTAGCTTCCGCGGCTACTTTGCTGCAGCGGCTATTTTATGGTGAAGTGGCGGGTGAATCCCTGCTGTACGCCCGGGTAACGCCGCGTCTTCGGGCAGTCAGAGGCTTCATTTGGCTGGTTGTCATTTGAACGAACGTCCGCGTTCTACACGTCTGAACACGACTAAACGGAGCCCAACGGTTGCCCATCGTTCGGGTGATGGGGATCCAGGGACTGCTGCAGTTCATCCGCGACGCATCGGAGCCCGTCCACGTGAAGAGGTACAGAGGACAGGCCGTGGCCGTGGACACGTATTGCTGGCTTCACAAGGGAGCGTTTTCTTGCGCAGAGAAGCTGGCCAAGGGGGAGCCTACTGATCAGTACGTGTACATATGTTGGCTAACAGCAAAGTGGAATATTTTTATTGGACTATATTTCATTCTCGTGTGTGTGTGTGTTTTTTTATGCTATATCCATATCGGCTTAAAGCTCAAAACCTTTGATTTTCTCCGCCCTAACAGATATGTGAACTTCTGCATGAAGTTGGTGGACATGCTCCTGTCCTTTGGAATCAAGCCCATCTTGGTGTTTGACGGGCGCAACCTTCCCTCCAAACAGGAAGTGGAGAAGACGCGCCGAGAGTGAGCGACAACCAGGCCTTCGGCCGCACTGATACACGAACCATAAACCGCAATATACTGTGCCTGATTTTTTTGATGGTCTGATTTCCTCAATTCAATTCTGCTAAATGTCAGGCGTCGCCAGGCGAACCTGCAGAAAGGGAAGCAGCTGTTGAGGGAGGGGAAGGTGTTGGAGGCCAGAGAATGTTTTAACCGCTCCGTTAATGTCACGCCCTCTATGGCACACGAAGTCATCAAGGTAAGAGCTACGGAGCTCACTTCACTACCCAGACCTTATTTAAAGAACTGTTTTTCCCCATCTGGTACTTTTGATTTGTATATTTATACTCGCAAGCTACGCGAGTGAAGTTACCAATAGTCGTTTATGGTAGACGCCGATAATTAGTCAGAAAAAAAATTGAGCTTCAGGCTACAAAGTAAATATACACATTATACATATACACGTGCCTCTCCCAGATCACACTGTTAGTCCCCCATCACTAGTCACTGAGTGTCCCCTGGTCACTGGGAGTCTGGTGTGCTGTTCATGAACACGCTCACCATGGTGTTGCTGTCCTCAGGTTGCTAGGACGCGGGGTGTGGACTGTTTGGTGGCCCCCTACGAGGCCGACGCCCAGCTGGCTTTTCTGAACAGAGCTGGCATCGCCCAAGCCGTGATCACCGAGGACTCTGACCTGTTGGCGTTCGGCTGCAAAAAGGTACACCTGTACGACCAGAACTGATCATGGATCTCATGCAGACTCACATTGCTGGCCCACACCTGAAGCCCACACACACCATATATAGTGGAGTTGTGACGTGAAACCGGTCTTTCTGAAATGGATGGGATTGTCACATGACGATTCGTTTTAGTTCCTGCCTCAGCAGTCGCATCAGGTTTCCCAGGTGCTGTGCTTTCTCCTAGCTGGCTAACAAACGCACTTTACAATTTACTTATTTTTTAACCTTTTAAATCTTACACGACTGAGCACTGTAGCTTGTTGTCTGACCGCAGCCTGTAATGGCCTTGTGCCAGTTCCCTTTCTGAGTGTTTCTATCAGTCTGATGTTGTGATGTGATGTTCTATGATCAGACAGCCTGATGACGCAGGGACAGTCTGATGTTGTGCTCTGGATCTGCAGGTGATCCTGAAGATGGACAAGCTGGGCAACGGCTTGGAGATCGAACAGTGTCGTCTGGGGCGTTGCCGGGCGCTGGGAGACATCTTCACGGAGGAGAAGTTCCGGCACATGTGCATCCTGTCGGGCTGCGACTACCTGTCCTCCCTGCATGGCATCGGCCTGGGCAAAGCCTGCAAGCTGCTGAAGATGGCCAACAACCCAGACATCCTGAAGGTGTGGATGCACGGCCTGCACACGGCTCGGGGTGGCCGGGTGGCGGGGGGGGGAGGAACACCTTTGTAACTGGGAATGTGCGCCGAGAATGCAGTTTGTCCAAAACTTCTCGTTTTTCACGTGGTGTGTTTAATCGCGTTTCCTTGAGATGCCTCAGATCTAAATCTAAAGTTTATTTAAACGATCTGAAGTGTAGACGACCTGCTTGGCTTCTCCAGGTGATCAAGAAAATGGGTCAGTACCTGAAGATGAACATCACGGTGCCGGATGAGTACGTCCAGGGCTTTGTGAAGGCCAATAATACGTTCCTGTACCAGCTCGTGTTTGACCCCATCACCAGGAAGGTGGTGCCCCTGAACCCCTACCCAGAGCACATCGACCCTGCCGCCCTCAGCTACGCTGGAGTGTATCCTTCGTGGAACTCGAGTCGTAAGCCGGCTTAACCTGATCGCTGCCCTGCCGTTAATGGGGTAACTCCACACTCCTGGCTTACGTTTCAGAAAGAAGCTACAGTATTTCTGCCAGAGTGCAAAAATCTACATGCAGCAATGGTGTGTGTGTGTGTGCGTGTGAGAGAGAGCTTCTCTGTTGTCTGGATCAAAGATGCACAGTGCTCACGTGTCCTACTGCTAACTCTGTCATTTGCACTAGCGTGTGAGCAGACGTGCATGTGCACACGGCCGTGGTGGTGCTCGCCGGACCACTGGCACCGTCCTTTCTAGGACCACATTCACTAGTTACTAAGCACTGCGTGCCTGGAACAGCCCACAGCACCTGCTGTTCTGAAGGTTTGGGCCACTCCCATTCCTACACTCGCCTGTTTGCCCTGCTTCCCACATATGGAGCGGTTCCGAATGGACCCAGGAATCTTTTCAGTAGTTTGTTGTTGTTTTTGCTTGTTGTGTTGTGTTCACAGCACCCCTACAAAACCGTCACAAAAACGCTCCTTAATGTTGCGTGACTAGGAATAATGGGGACAGGCAGGGCTTCCAGATGGCTCTGGGAAACCTGGATCTCAACACACTGGAGAAGATTGATGACTTCAGCCCTGACGCTCCAGCGCAGGTAAGAAGCAGCATGTTTAAACTCTCTGAGTGTTACTCTGTTGCAGTGACTCGTTATTTGTGTTTATTCCCACTGACTTTTGAGTTTTCACAGTTCATAATTTATGTCAGATATTGTAAATAGACACCAGATACAACAGCTCCATGGTAACTGAAGGGGGAAGAAGCCCTTCCTATATAAACTCATTACTGCATTGTGAAACCTGGTCCATCACTAGTTAACATGATGTTTTAGAGTCTGTATTTGTGCACTGGTGAAGCCCAGGAGCACACCTGCTACCCCTGCTTGAGCACGCCTGCTACCCCTGCTTGAGCACGCCTGCTACCCTGAGCACGCCTGCTACCCCCACCCCTGCTTTAGCACGCCTGCTACCCCTGCTTTGAGCACGCCTGCTGCTTTAGCCCCTGCTACCCCTGCTTGAGCACGCCTGCTACCCCTGCTTTAGCACGCCTGCTACCCCTGCTTTAGCACGCCTGCCCCTGCTTGAGCACGCCTGCTACCCCTGCTTGAGCACGCCTGCTACCCCTGCTTGAGCACGCCTGCCCCTGCTTGAGCACGCCTGCTTTAGCACGCCTGCTACCCCTGCTTGAGCACGCCTGCTACCCCTGCTTGAGCACGCCTGCTACCCCTGCTTTAGCACGCCTGCTACCCCTGCTTTAGCACGCCTGCTACCCCTGCTTTAGCACGCCTGCTACCCCTGCTTGAGCACGCCTGCTACCCCTGCTTGAGCACGCCTGCTACCCCTGCTTGAGCACGCCTGCTACCCCTGCTTGAGCACGCCTGCTACCCCTGCTTGAGCACGCCTGCTACCCCTGCTTGAGTCCTCTCTCTCTTTTGCCCCAAGCCCATCAAGGTACCCCGCAGCAGAGGCTGGGGTGACAGGCATGAGAGCCGCCCCGCCGCCCTGGGTAGTATCTGGAGCAGGGGCTACACGCCAGTTCCCGTGGTGCCTCAGGCTCCAGCCTCTCCTGGAAGACCCCCGCCCACCCGGGGCAAAGAGAAGCTAGTCACCCTGCAGGGCCTGAAACTGCCCCAAAGAGAGCCGCAGGTCAAGAGACCTCGAGAAGGTGAGGAGGTCCACAAGGAACATAACCCTGCTGAGGGGGATAGAGTCGCACGCATCACAGTCCCCCCCCCCCCTCAGGAGCCACGGGGCAGCCCACGTTATTGCCCCTACACAGGGCCTAGACCAAGAACCCTCAGTACCTACAACGGGGAGCTGCGATGGAGCAAAACCATCCACAGCGTCTCCAGACATCGAATGTTCGGTGCTTTTTCAGTACTGGAATGTAGCAAACGTTTCCGTTCAGCAACACTTGATGCTCTCGGTACTGAATGTGGCCTGAGGCTCCGAGTCGGTATTCTGGGGAAGTGAATCGAATTGCACACGCTAATTTGACTCGGATGAGTGACACACGTGAGCCAGCTGGTTTGAGCGGTGAGGAGGCTGAAGGACTCGAGTGTGAGCACGTTTCGCCTGTGAGCACGTTTCGCCTGTGAGCACGTTCTTTTCCTTACAGCAACTATTGTTCTGATTATCGGGTGTCTTTGACGGTTTAGCTAAAGTGTTAAACTAAATCACAGCATAAACTAAATCACAGCAGCATTCAGAGACTCGAGGGCCAAAGTCTACAACGGGGAGCTGCGATGGAGCAAAACCATCCACAGCGTCTCCAGACATCGAATGTTCGGTGCTTTTTCAGTACTGGAATGTAGCAAACGTTTCCGTTCAGCAACACTTGATGCTCTCGGTACTGAATGTGGCCTGAGGCTCCGAGTCGGTATTCTGGGGAAGTGAATCGAATTGCACACGCTAATTTGACTCGGATGAGTGACACACGTGAGCCAGCTGGTTTGAGCGGTGAGGAGGCTGAAGGACTCGAGTGTGAGCACGTTTCGCCTGTGAGCACGTTTCGCCTGTGAGCACGTTTCGCCTGTGAGCACGTTCTTTTCCTTACAGCAACTATTGTTCTGATTATCGGGTGTCTTTGACGGTTTAGCTAAAGTGTTAAACTAAATCACAGCATAAACTAAATCACAGCAGCATTCAGAGACTCGAGGGCCAAAGTCAAACATTAGACACGGCTGGGTATCGTATCACACCAGCTGAAAGGATTTAAGGTGTGTTAATACCTGCACACAGACCAGAGTCCAGTACACACCGCACAGGGGAGGATCGTGTTCCACTGTTCTCCAAGCTTTGATTGCTCAGGAGGGCTGGAGGGTTCACAAAGATCTGAAATGCAGACTGTTGAAGAACCCTAGTTGGTAACCCTCTATTATGCAAAATATCGTTATATTATATTGTTATTATATAGCATGTGATCTCCACATCTCTTCACCTCTTCACCGCTCCACTCTGGAGGCCTGAGAGATCATTGCTGAGATTTCATTATTTGCAGTGTAATATGTCATTTCAGTGATGAACAGGTGTGGAACTGCATGAGGATGAAGCTTGTGAAATGGCATTTTTGGTGTTTAGGTACAGTGGTTACTGCAGCCTAGTAGAAAAGCTGAACAAATGTGTTTGAAATTGGGCGTTAATTAAGCGTTAATTCAACTTCCTGTTCCTCGTTAGCCTGCAGCATCTCTGAGGAGGACATGCTGGAGCAGTACTTATCTGACCCAAAGAGACAGCGCACGCACACGCCCCCCTGCCAAGCCCCGCCCACCTCCCAGGCTGACCAGACCCTTTCCAAGGAGACGGGGAGTGGCAAGGAAGGCGGTCAGCCCCGCCCTCGCAACCGATTCGCCACGCTGCTGCAGTGGAGGAACCAATCAGAAGAAAGTGATGGAGATCAGGGCATACGCAGCAGGTAGTCAATGGCAACATGATGTCATCCAGGAGTGGGTGTGGCAGTTCTCAGTGTGTGTGTGTGGGGGGGTGGGTTTATGCACCACAGTACAATTCAGGTTTATAAATCTTTCCAAGCACAACATGGTATACTGTCATCATGGTACATGCCCTGCTGTTGTACTACACCTAGTGTAATCTCACGACCTCCGTGTTCGCGGGAGGACTGATGCTTCTGTGACGATCGTGCTGAGGCATACTATGAAATGGAAAGTCCGAATTACGGCTGTGTGGGCGGAGTCAGACCCACGGGTACTTATGGGTTTTTTTTTTATTTTGCCGTTCCACACGCAAACATCCGATAGCGGTTTGAGGAGCGTCGATGTGAGCGTGAGCAGAGCTGCAGGCTCCCTCACCACCGCTGTCTCCTGCAGGTTTTTTGCGGGCGCGGACCACTGCCCTGCCCGCCCCCCCGGGAGGACGTCAGCCGAGGCCGCTTCCCCTCACAGCCCTGCTCCAGCACCAGAGGTCCAGGCAGAGGACCCCCACTCTAAGGGCTCCAGCCCATCTCGCTCCCTCTCTCTTCCCTCTCCGCCCCCCACCCAGAGCCTGGGTCCCTCCAGCTCCGTGGAACGTCCCAGAAATGTATCCGTGGCGTCGTCCAGCTCTTCAGACAGTTCCCGGGCCCCGGGCCTCTCTGCCCTGCGACAGTTTCACAGGAAAAAGGAGAGTCTGTCCTGGGGAGCATCCGCCCAGTGTGTCCAAGCCTCCCCTCAACTAGAGGGCGCTGATGATCTAGACACGCCTCCTGGCTCTCCTCCCTCACAAGACAGCGCCTACTTCTCTCAGCCCAGCAGCGCCCCCGCCAGCACAGAGGATCCTCCAATCAGCAGTCAGATCATGGGAGAGTCCCCCGAACAGGTGAAGAACTGAAGAGTCAATTTTTTCCCACCAACAAAACAATCCTCCCTTTTGTTTGTACCCTCCCTGATTCGTTCTGTGTCTAGGAGAAAGATGCCTGGAGAAACTCCGAGTGTTGCGTGAGCCCCAGCCGGTCGCCTGTTGTGATGGAGGTCAGCTCTGCGACCCCGAAAGCCAAGGTGAGCCGAACTCCTCGCAGACGGGTACGGCAGGCCGGGGGTGAAGCTGGTGTATTTGAGTCTCTCCTCCCAGCCGTGTGGGATGTAGACAAGTGGGTCAAGCGTAGCACTAACCGTTAGGGACAGCCCCGAATCGAAACACAGGTTTGTAACAACGTCATGGTTTTTCAGAGTGCACAATGTTCCCCGCGCAGGTGTCTGGCCTGTTTCGGACACGTCCCGCTGAGCAGGACGGGACCCGTAAGATCAGGACCTCTGCCCCGGCCAGGGCAAGCGGACTCCGGAGGAAGCCCGGCGCTCCGGGGAAGAAGGCGACGGTCACGAACGAGAACAGCCCGGCGCTGAAGACCACCATCAGCAGCTTGTGGAACAGCTTCAGCTTCACGAAGTACGCAAGCGTGAGCACTGACCACGTTAACGCATCGTAGACCTCGGGGTCTTTCTCCTCCGGGCAGGTTTATGGGTTTGTTTGTTTTTGTTTTGTGGAGAAGTCACTTTTTTAACTGCATTATGTTCTCAAAATTTGCAGACAATGGATGAGTCGGATCAAGAAAACGGTTTACTCTAAGGAAAGTCAGTTAATTAACCAAGGGAGAGGTGGCATCTCTGACCAGTGCTTTGACCGTTAACGTGCAATATACCACCAAACACAGTGTTTACTCCACCGCAGTTATACCACTATAAACCACAGGGGGCGACATCACCACAAATGTGCCTTTTGCACCACAGAAGTGAGGGAACAGGAACACCTGGCGTGAGAGTGAATCAGGTCTTCCAGAGCAGGGTGTCAGACCTGGGGGACGTTCTGGGCCGCCCGGGGCCCTGCGTCTCCGCTGTGGAGATATGTGTCACACGTTGGGGGGGGCTTCTCGTGCTTCTGACCTGTAGATAAATGCACCAGACCCTGACCCACCCTAAAAATAAAATAAGAAAATACTGAATATTTGGGGCAGAATGACAAGGTCTCTTCCTGCATGTGTATTAACGTGAGTCCTGATTACGGGAACCAATTAAAGCTGAACTGATATGCAGTGTTGCAAGTTTTGGTAAATTCTTGAAAATTATCAATAGAGGAACAGAAATGAATGTTTTTATTTATATTGTGTATGTGTGTATGCATGCATGTATGTACGTACAGATATTGGGACGCTGTAGTTACTGAGCTGGGAAATATATAAAATAATATACATATACAATACACAGACTTCCTGTTCTGGTGACTTCAGAAGCGCTGACCTACGGCCAGACCAGATCATTTCCATATAGGATACAGTTAACATGCACATTGGGCAATTGGTTCTCATCAGTTTCTAATCATTATTTTCAAGCTCATTTCCATTAGTTGGTGTTGATAGCAACATGATGCAAATTGTACTGTGCAATATTCCCACTTTAAAGGTGCCATGGGTGTGTGTGAATGTGTGTGTCTGTGTTTCAGAGTGAACCCGAAGATAAACCCAAGTAGGAAAGGACATCCCATGTCCCCACTGAAGGACAACCTGCTGTCCACTCCCTGATCTCTCACACACACACACACACCTGCCCGGGAACAAGCACTCCAGTTCCACAGCGACCCACGGACTCATCCAGACAGGACATGGGCGGGCCGGCAGCACACTGAAGCCCCTCTGTAATGTCCAGGGTGACCAGGACTACAGCCGCGTCCTACCCATGTGGGACAAACTCCTACACCCACATGCGTCTGCTGCACCACCCAAACCTCTGGACTGGCAGCCATCGCTCTTATTACCATAAACAAGCACTCTGTGTCTTCATGCTTTTATATCTGTAAATAAAGTGACTGTAAACATGCCTCTGCGTGAACAAGAGCAGGCCTAACTACCCGTGAGGTTCGGGGGGCGGGGTTTCTGTCGCTATGGCGTCGCCATGCACCCATGTGGTGTTTGTGTGTGTTGGCAGGGGAGAGCCCGTGTGCACAATGCGGCCATTACAGCATCTAAGCCTCCCTGCAGGAATGAACAACGCACGTCTGGGCTGCATTGTTGGTGGCTGGTGGCTTTGCTTAGTGCCCGTCTGCGTCAGGAATGCGCTGTAGGTGGGGTGTGTGGGTGAGGGCCCGAACCCTTAAGGGCCCCAGCAAATGACTCATGCAGCTGACGAGGGCGGGCAGGGACTTGGCGTGGTGTCCTAGCCACTGGCACCGGGAGATTCTTTTGCGTTTTGACACATTGTGGGGTTTTTTTTGTCCGTTTTAGACTGACGTCACCCGCCACTTTACTACATGCTGCCACCTTGTGTCTGCACACGCCGCCCATATTATGATGTATATCTGACATTTTGTTTTTATAAATGCTTATCGTAGCTGTAGGTTCACCGGTACCCCCAACCCTGTTCCTGCTCCTCTACACAGGACGTCGGGCTGGGCAGCATCTGATGGTTGCTGTCCAGCTCAGACAAGTTTGTCAGGTCCAGCAGTGTCTGGGGGGGGGGTCCATGTTTTGTGTAACTGCTGGATCGAGGGACGCAATCCCACCCAGAAACCTCCAGTCAGCGTCAGCGTCCTGTCCCCAGAACCTGAACAGGACGGTCTGACTTTTGTAGCGTTTGTGAAGAGTATGGAAAACCAAACAAAGACGGGACATTTGGTCTTGGTAGAAGATTTATATTACTTTCACTTTCGCGGCAGTAAAAAAGTTTTTAGATTATCTGCGTGTGCGTGAGTGAATGCGAGTGTCCAAGCATCTACATGCACGCCCGTGTGCGTGTGCATGAGTGTGTTGTGAAACCGATGCCTTGTTTGTCAGAAAGCCAGACATGACTAAAGGTGCTTATCATCTGGAATCCTAAGCATCTCTCTTCAAGCCAGTAGAAAGTCATTCGTCTGTGTCCAGGAGCACATCTGTGTCCAGGAGCACATCTGTGACACATCTACAGTTCACTGCAGATACAGAGTGAGCATCCTCACGGACGTGGCCGCAGATCTAAACGTCCGCGTGTGCTGCCAGCCAAACCTGTTGCTGTAGCCCTCTGTCAGCATTTCAGTATTTCAGCATTTGTCCCCAGCAAATGGTCTCTGCAGAACAGTTCTAGAACCTTCTGAAAGAAGTGACGTTTTGTGTATGTGCACCACACAGAGTGGCTGGAGATGTTTGGAGCCTACGTGGTGACTCTCAGCATGAGTCATTCCACACCACACTGCACCTTTCGTGCATACGTGTGCTGCAGAAGTCACAATGCACAACAACATCACAATGCAGCCAGGCCGCATTCCAGCAGAGTGCACATGCCGTCCCCCCCCACCACCATCACCTCCACCACCTCCACGCCGGGCCGTGACCGGATGCCGGATCGCACCTGACAGATGAAGCACACTGTCCCTTACAATACAGCACATGTTTATCTGCCAGTGCAGGAAACTTCTTAGTGTGTTTACGGTGGTGGATACCAGCTTCACAGCGGCAGCGTAAAACCTTAATCTGGTGACACATTTGTCTATTTTGTGCTTGACATTTGTTTTATAACTAGTGTATTACGCAGCGCCTACATTAAATGTGTGTGAGATGTCTTGAAGAATTTGCAAACTTTTATGAGTATTCAATATGACAGGCATATACAACAACCAAACAGTGCTCAGAATGTAACATGTAGGTTTCCAAATCCTCTTGCTTGAAATTTACCCATCATTCCAGCAGCCTTTATACCAGCCATTTGAGATAGGTCTGTTTGTAAAAGAAAAGTCATCTATACTGCACACGTTCGTCACCACACTCTCTAAGGGCCTCCTGCGGTATGTATAGTGCTGCCCATGAGCACAACCACAAGAACACAAGATAACGCTGCGGTGTGTTATTGTACACCGAGTAACTGTGTACACAATTGTATATGAAGGTATGATGGCTTTGTTATATTACCTTTACAAGGCAAATGTGGTAATACTGGATCTCGTGCAGTTCCAGGTTTTGATTTCTCCTCGAATACCAAACTCTGCTTCCTAGCTTTGTCTGATGAAGGATGTGCTAATTTGACCATTGAAATGTAAAAAAAACAGTTTGTCAATGCAAAAATGCTAGTGTCATTCCTCGAATGCCTTTTCTCTGCCTCTTATACATGCTGGAGTATCTTTTTCACTAAGTGAGGCTACAATAACCTGATCCGCAGCATGTTTAGAGCATCATGGTAAATTGTGCAATTCAAAAAATTTGTTTTCGTGACTCCAATAAACCTTAAACAGTCAATCAAGCGTTCTATGCTGAGATGTCACGTAGGGGGGCTGATTAACACAGGAGCTCCAATGGCAAAACAACCAACCCACTTAATCAGCCATGATCTGGAGCATATTGGTTTGCTAATGACAATGCTAATGCAGTCATATTGGTTTGCTAATGACAATGCTAATGCAGTAATGCTGACAGTAGTTAGCCACATACAACCTGGCTCCTCATTCGTTTAGCTCCAGGGTCATGTTGGTAGTAAGACCCTGGCATGTTTTTCTTGGACTGCACTTTACACCTGGTAGTATTGTGTTACACCGGCGCTACGTGTGAGTCATGTTACGGCTCGTTAACAGTGAGCCATCTAGTAAAAAAGTAAGATTAATTATAGTTAAAATAAAAACCAAAGCCTTGATTCTGAAGAGTCTGCTGGAGGCAAAGAAATGTCCTCTGACTGTAGACATGTAATAACAGATGCATCCCCTCCAGATTACATCCGCTAACACAAACCTATCTGGAGCTTTCCTGGCACATGCAGTCTGGGCAGAAAGTTACTTTTATGGTTATTCACACCATTATAATCTTACCTTTAAGACCCTCCCACCCCCCAGTGTGTTAGCATGCATCAGCAGAGCACGATCTTAGCTTTAAGATCATCCCGCGGTGTGTTAGCATGAGTCTGCGAGACACAGCGCTATTGCTAGTGTACCCATGGAGCTACACGCGGGACGAGAGGGAGATAATAACACCAACGTGCTGCTACTGATTACTTCCAGTTAAATAAACCATGCCAACGTCACACCTGCCTGTCAGGTCAACCTGTTGCATCCTGTTGCATAAGGATTGTGAATTTCAGTGTGCTATGACATAAAATGAACTAGCGATTTAAAAATCCAGGAGTCTGTTTTGTTTTTAAAAGCAGAGAGTTCAGAACGTCTGGCTTAGGTCTTTGGGGCTATAAAATCCAAGGAGACGTAAGGGTGTAGTTTTCTAACTTCACACGTGCTTTGTGAACTTTGTGTGGATGAAGATGAAGGTGCCGACAATCATTTGAGAAGCGTCTGATAATGAGCCCCTCCTAACCTAATGTTTACTCTTTTGGAGGAATGCAATTACCTTAAAACTGAATACCTAATTCACAGTAAATTGCCTGCAGGAAATACTGCGTGACACCTCGATGAGCTCAGAGCTGACGGGCTGGATTCAGAACACATGACTAATTACACTGAAATGAAGAGATGCAACGTTTTTGAAGTATAGCACACTCTGTACATTATTATTACACTGGAATCATATTAAGGTGTTTTTAAAAAAATTTATTTCAATATTGAATTTTGGATTTTATTATGTTTTTGTTCATTTTCTTCATTTCTATGTTTAGTTTCATTGGCCGATATGGCACTGGGCATATCTATTCAGAAGGGTGCAACACTGGGCATATCTATTCAGAAGGGTACAACACTGGGCATATCTATTCAGAAGGGTACAACACTGGGCATATCTATTCAGAAGGATACAACACTGAGCATATCTATTCAGAAGGGTACGGCACTGGGCATATCTATTCAGAAGGGTACAACACTGGGCATATCTATTCAGAAGGATACAACACTGAGCATATCTATTCAGAAGGGTACGGCACTGGGCATATCTATTCAGAAGGATATAGCACTGGGCATATCTATTCAGAAGGATACAACACTGGGCATATCTATTCAGAAGGGTACGGCACTGGGCATATCTATTCAGAAGGGTACGGCACTGGGCATATCTATTCAGAAGGGTACAACACTGGGCATATCTATTCAGAAGGGTACGGCACTGGGCATATCTATTCAGAAGGGTACAACACTGGGCATATCTATTCAGAAGGATGGCACTTAAGTTCTCTGACAAACGTTCTTAAGTTGATAGGTTTGTGAAGCCCAGGGTCTCCAGGAAGGACTTAAGCTCTGATTTTGCAGCGAGAGTGATACTGTTATATAGAACTCCAAGCAGTGCCTTCCCTCTGAAGTGCCTCGTATTCATACACATTCAGCAGGCATCTGTAGCGCCTGAGGGGAGGGTGGTGTGGAAGCACCAAACACACAAGCGCTTAGTTCCTTAATCTCACTACACAGGTGATTCATGCATAAAGAAAAGCAACATCCCTTTTAGATTACTCCCCTATGTTAAGAATAGCAATCACTACTAACGCCAGTGTGGTCTAAGATGTACTAAGGCCTAATGTGAGTAACCGATTAATAAAACTGCACCACACAGCATAGGAAATCCAACACCAGCGCAAACAAGATTCAACCCGGAATCCATTTGTAAATACTCTTCTTGATCCCTGATCTAGAGGTCGTTCTAGAATGACATATCACTTATTATCTGCAATGGAGAGTGACAGTTGACACCCAGTGTAACTTAAACTGTATCAAGAAAACTGGTTAATGATGTGCAATGGCTGAAATTTACAATGTATTTTGCAGCACCTGCTAGCACCTGCTAGGACCTGCTAGCACCTGCTAGGACCTGCTAGGACCTGCTAGGACCTGCTAGCACCTGCTAGGACCTGCTAGCACCTGCTAGCACCTGCTAGGACCTGCTAGGACCTGCTAGCACCTGCTAGGACCTGCTAGGACCTGCTAGCACCTGCTAGGACCTGCTAGGACCTGCTAGCACCTGCTAGCACCTGCTAGCACCTGCTAGGACCTGCTAGACAGGACCAGACAGCCGACTCCAGTGGTGTAGATCCTGATCTCTGATCAGGGCACCGCAGCCACTGTGGCCCTGAGGCGGAATAAATGCAGTTTGTAGAGTTGACCCTCAAAAACAAATTGCACTGATCCCAGATTATCCCAGATTAAATAGAAATTCATTCAGTGGCGTTTAAATGATGAAGCCTTACTGATAGCGTAACGTAGTCCAACGGGAGATTAATGAGCTAATGTGAAGGAAACGAGCACTCACACAAAATTAAAAAGTGAAAAAACATTTTTTTAAAATTCCTGACCGAAACAGTGCATTGAGTTTTAAGTTTTGTTTATGTGTATTTGGCAGGTATCAGCGTATTGTTTATGTATGACATGCCTCTGTCATATGTATGAGACTCTTCAAAGCCTCCCATATATAACATATTATTCAGAACAGACTGCACTATTATTATCAAATGATGCACATTTGTGGTTAGTCATCGCTTTGTCATTGCTTGCATATTTTTGGCCATTTAAGTCCAACTGTACTGAAGCTAATTCAGTTAGCAAAATATTTGAATATTTAGACTTTTGTAAATGGTATCGGAATTTCTAGAAACCAGGACATCCATGATGCTACTTCTAGAGCGTCTCAGGTGCCAGTGGACCGGGTCATGGTGCTGGTAGAATGATCCATTCTAATGCATCCATTGAGCATGAATGAGTGTTGCTAAGTGGCAAAAGTCGGAGTCACTTAAGATAACCTTGTAAAGCCTGTTAGAGTCTCTCTCTCTCTCTCTCTCTCTCTCTCTCTCTCCCTCTCTCTCTCTCCTGCCAGGTTTCGGCGCTCCTGACTCTACAGCCGTACAGACTCAGGCAGGGAGGCGGGTATATCTGTTGCAGAACCTGTTTGGTTACTCAAGTTACATTTATCTTTCAGAAGCTGCATTACTGAGCGCAGGAGCAAAGGCAGCAGATTTGCACGGAGCTTAGAGGAGTCGATACCTGGGGCTGCATCTCAGAGTTCTCCCATCAGCACCATCAGGTAAGGCTCTCTGCCCTCATATTTGTTGGCATTGTGGGGTTTGGTCACAGATGACAGATGCTCTAGTTGTGTTTGGAATCTTGCCATTTAAGTGTTTTATTAGAGTCATTCTGAATGTGGATGTTGTCTTTGGCTTTCTTTGTTTACTTCCCAAGTAAATATTTCACTACACACACACACACACACACACAAAATATATTGGCATACATCTTTGGACATACAGACTTTGGAACTGAAAATGTCTTTGGAACTGAATATGACTGGTACTGAATATGACTGGTACTGAATATGTCTGGTACTGAATATGTCTGGTACTGAATATGACTGGTACTGAATATGTCTGGTACTGAATATGACTGGTACTGAATATGTCTGGTACTGAATATGTCTGGTACTGAGCAGCAGTGTTGTCTTGCTGAGTGGTCTTCAAATTCATGTGTTCTTTGTTTTTTAACGCTATTGCCACAGATTAGTGGCCTGAACACCAGGTGGTTTCTCACAAATGTGCAGCTTATCACAATTCCAACCTCTCCACTGCTGCATCGGCTTCATGGATGTTGAGCTGAATCAAACTCTCAGTTAGGAGGGCATTTCCTAACCAGTGATATAACATGAAAATCAGTTTTGTAGTGGGAGTGACCTTTGTCTCTTCAAATATTGGAATAAGAAATGCCGTCTAGGTGCTCGAAACAGTCCCAGGATAGTTAGCTACTAGCTTGCGTTGTCCGGTTAGAGACGGGCAGCTGATTAATGGCCAACAGCACAACAGCGCCACCTTGGGCTCAGTAGGAGAGAACGTGGAATGTGTCTACGCCGTTGGTTTAAGCAGGTGTGGTCTTCCTGTGTGGTTGGTCTCTTCTGTTTTAGTGTGTCTGCAGTGACATAAATTGAGATCAGCTGCAATAATAAAACACGCTGTGTCGAACGAATACCTACAGTGTGTCGATATGTCCAGCACCACATGTGTAATCAACACCGTAAGTGATAAAGTTGGCGTTTTGCTGTTGGGCCTTTGACGTTAGGTCGTTTTTAGGTGCGGAGACAGCTGTGTTTCGAATGACATCAGAAACTCACATGGTCTGGTTATTTTTTGTGGTGTTAATCCTTCTCAGAACAGAAAGGTGTGGTGGTCAGTGACCATTGTTATACCAAGATCAACCTTGACCACACCCAATCCCTGTCAATTATAATGTTTATGCAACTCATGAATATAATGAGAGAGAGTGTTCCCGCTTGCTAAAGGTGAAGTAAGGTGTGACTGAGAATGTGTGAAGGTGTGTTAGGAAAGGGAGGGAGAGAGAGAGAGAGAGAGAGAGAGAGAGGGGTAGAGGGAAGAAGAGAAATATCCAGTAGGACAGCATGCTATCCTTCACTCATCTGAACTGACCGGTTTTCTTGCATTCACTTCAAACCCTGCATCATGACAGACATTCCACTGACATGAGCTGGTTGATATCTCTCTCTCTCTCTCTCTCTCTCTCTCACACACACACACACACACACACAATTGCTGGTCTCAAAAGCTCAGAAGCTATAGGGTTTAAATAAAGTTTCTGGTAGAGTCAACAGAACAAATATCACAAAAACGGATGTGTTTGCTAATCATTTTAGAATCCATTCAAATGATATATATAGGTTTGGCCTGTGCTGTAGGGTTTGTCCACTCATGTCACCCCTAATATTTCAACCAGGGTTTGGATAATTAGCTAGTGAGCTAATGTGCGTGGGAACATGGGAGAACACTAAAGAATGCACAGACCTAGCGCTCCGGATTGGCTACCGAGTATGTAGGGTAACATCCCCCTTGAGGTAGGGAACAAATGTCATGCTTGCCCAAGGATGCGAGTGATGTGTTTGTGTATGTGAGCCTGTACATGTGTTGTGCAGCAGAAACCCTGAAGGGTACTCACAAACCAGAGAGAAGCTGCCGTAAACCCAGATCTAGACGTGAGTAATCAGTGAAGACGGAACATGTGGAAGAATAGGGAAAACCCTGGGCAGTGCCTGAGAGCTCGACGTACAAAATGGTGGAAACTTACTGGTGCAAAGCACACCGTTTCTTGATAAGAATTCAAAGGTGAAAGAGTCAAAGGTGAAAAGAGTCTGATTTAGATGGAAGTCATACATGCACAGCTCTGAATTCTGTGGAAACCTGGTGTACTGCATTTTGACAATATGTAAATATAACTGCGTATAAATGGTTAGCATGTGCTCATCACACTGTCCAGAGCGGTTGTGCATGCAGGTAGTGACCCTGTAGCAGGACACCCCATGGTTCCTTACACACTGTGCCGTGTGTTGGTGTCTTGTGCGACCACAGACATAGATGACGCAATACGCCACACTTCTGCGGTCGTTCGGGGAAGACCACGTCATCAGCAGCATGTATTGACATTTGTTTCCTTTTCCTTCTGGCATGGCTGACATTTAGGTCAGTGGGTGGAAATAACAATATGTAAGGGTGCACTCTCTGCCGACAACATGCACATGTGTCCTCCCCAAGATTTAATATTGAAATCTTTTCAACTCGTCATGCAGCATGAATGATTCAATCCACTCAGAAGACACTTGGTGACAGGTTCAAGGAGACACACCACAACATGTCCTCACTTCAGCCACGAGTCAGGGTCCCTTCTGAGAAATCAGTGCTTTTACTAGGTGCACACTGAGGGGGGAATGTTCATTACACCCTTTATGATGAGATTTTTAACAGTTACAACTGCACCCAAGTGATATTCTTGCACTGCCATTGAACTTTGAATCAAACCTAATTGAGAGTTTCCTGTTTTATTTTGACAGATCATTTACTGCTCGTCCTTTGTGATATGCAGCTCTAATCACAAAAGATACATAATGGTAAGCAAAGACTCCTGGAAAATGTATTGTCTGTGGTCTCTTGTAAATAATTTGGTGGCATCGTACTTATATTTTTGTGGTAATGTTTAACATTTCATTCTGCCCTGTGTTATTTACCTTTTCCAGAACGGGGCAATTGCCAGTGTGAATGTTCCAGACAGTGGGGGCTTATTGAGGCTTGATGAAGGAGGTATGCCAGATGTTCACATCAGTCCTGCGATATCTATAAACATGTCGAAAACAAAGTTCACTCTGAGCAATTAAACAATAGAATGTATAAACTAAACATAATACAAATATCATGTGCATATTTACACAATATTGCAGTGACCTTACCGAGCATGCTTTTGAGTCCTCTAGATAATCGGATTGTTGCTGCCACAATTCATTTGGATCACCTTGGAAAACAGGAAGTGGAAGAATTACTCAACATTATTAAGCCTTATGATAAGAACTTGGAACTGAAGACCAAAGCAGACCTAAATGCCAAATTGGTGAGCAACTCCTAAACGTGACGCCGAGGGCACCAGGGAGCGATAGGGCGGACACAAACGAGCATAAAGGCATGCAGTGGTCAAATGCGATAGGGAGTCCGAACACGAAACATATCCAACACAAATAGACATAATGACAATGCAAACCAGCACAAACCTTACTATGCTGGCGACCACAAAGCCTTGTCATGAAGACAGATTTCAAGCAACAATAACATGTAAGATTACAAAGACCAGCAACAACATGACCAAACACCCAGTTCTTAAAGACAAGACTAAACGCTAAACACCTGAACACACTGACGAGGGTGTTGGGTTACAAATGGCATGGGTATGACAAGGGAAAACGCATGAGAAACCAAAACATAGGCACATGGCAATTGAAGCAAGGCATACGTGATTGACAGTTGAGGGAGGGGCTGACTGTGACGCCACACAGACACAGAAACATTATTCAATGACTTATTGACTCTTACAAGAACGTACCATGTTGAATATGCAGTGTAGCCTGTAAATGGATAGTGACACAAAGTTTGCTATATTGGCTCAAGAAGTATAGCTCACTGGACTTGAAAGAAAACTGCAAAAAAAAAATGTCAGATGTAACTTGTGTATTTATGCTAATACCCTGATAGGTACACTGCTCAAAAAAATAATGGGAACACTTAAACAACACAATGTAACTCCAAGTCAACCACACTTCTGTGAAACCAACCTGTTCATTTAGGAAGCAACACTGATTGTGAATCAATTTCACCTGCTGTTGTGCAAATGGAACGGACAACAGGTAGAAATGAGAGGCAATTAGGAAGACACCCCCTATAAAGGAGGTTCTGCAGGTGGTGACCACAGATGTTTTCTCTGTTCTCATCCTTTCTAGCTGATGTTTTGGTCACTTTTGCAATTTATCAGTTCTCTCACCATAGAGGCAGCATGAGGCAGTGTCTACAACCCACAGAAGTTGCTCAGGTAGTGCAGCTCAAGCAGAATGGCACATCAATGCGAGTTGTGGCAAGAAGGTCTGTCAGCACAGTGTCCAGAGCATGGAGCAGATACCAGGAGACATGGAGGGGGCTGTAGGAGGGCAACAACCCAGCAGCAGGACAGCAGCAGCCCAACACCGTGCAGGGCGATTGGCATTTGCCAGAGAACACCAACATTGGCAGATTTGCCAATGGTGCACTGTGGTCTTCACGGATGAGAGCAGGTTCACACTGAGCACATGTGACAGACGTGACAGAGTCTGGAGATGCCGTGGAGAACGTTCTACTGCAACATCATCCAGCATGACTGGTTTGGCAGTTGGTCAGTAATGGTGAGGGGAGGCATTTCATTGGAGGGCCGCACAGACCTCCATGTGCTAGTCAGAGGAACCCTGACTGCCATTAGATACCGGGATGAGATCCTCAGACCCATTGTGAGACAATATGCTGGTGCAGTGGGCCCTGGGTTCCTTCTGATGCATGACAATGCTAGGCCTTATGTGGCTGAAGTGTGTCAGCAGTTCCTGTGGCCACATTGCACCACAGACTGTCCAGGAGTTGACTGACGCTTTTATCCAGGTCTGGGATCTCAGGAGAACATCCACCTCCTCATCAGGAGCATGCCCACGTATTGTCGGGAGGTCATCCACACACTACTGAGCCTCATTTGAACTTGTCTTGAGGAATTTACACTGAAGTTGGATCAGCCCGTCATTTGATTTTCCACTTTGATTTTGAGTATGATTCCAAATCCAGACCTCCATGGGATAATAATTTTGATTTACATTGATCATTTTTGTTATTTTGTTCTCAATACATTCCACTGTGTAATAAATAAAGATTTTCAACTGGAATATTTTATTCATTGAGATCTAGGATGTTATTTTTTTTAGCAGTGTATTTGGTGGGAGCACAGCAATTAAAATCACAAATTGAACTTGTACTGACAATCCATTTACTTCTCTTCTGTTTTGTTTTGCTCTTAGGGACCTGCTGACCTACTTTTGAAAGCTGGAGCCCCAAAGCTTCAAGCACCATCATCTGACGTCCATGGGCCAAATGGAAGGTTTAATATTCCAAGCATCAAGGGTGACCTAACTGGTCCTTCAGTCAATGGAGAAATGCCACAGATTGAACTTAAAAACACTACACCAGAGTTTGGATCACCTGATCTGACTGTGGGGGAGAGTGGCAAGTTCAGAATGCCAACAGTTGGCATGTCTGGCCCAAAGATGAAGGGTGCTAATCTAGATGGCACCATCAGTGCCCCTAATGTCAGTGTCTCTTCTCCAACAATTGCATCTCCAAATGTCTCTGCTGAGGTTGATAAGCCAGACGTGAAATATAAGGCTCCCAAGTTTAAAATGCCAAACTTCAGTTCAGTTCAAACTTCCAATAAAAAAACTAAAGTAGATGGGGGAGTGAAAGCAACTATTCCTGAAGTAAAATCAGACCTAGAATCCCCAAATTACCGCCTGTCCGTTCCAAAATTCGATGGAGACCTCGAAGCACCAGATGTAGAAGCAACACTCCAAGGCCCAAATCTAAAGGCCGATGCCCCTGACATTGAGACCCCCTCAGGGAAGTTGAAATGGTCTAAGCCCCACTGGCTTCACACAAAGCCTAAAGTAAAGACACCAGGTGTTGATGCAAATATCAAGACACCAGAAGCCGACCTCTCTGTACCAGAACTCAGGGCTGATGTCAAGACCCCACATGTTAATATGAATTTACCCAGTGCGGATCTCAGAAGCCCTGAGATTGATTCACCAAATGTTGACGTCAGTGGTCCCTCAGGAAAAATCAAAAAGCCCAAATTTAAGAAACCAAAAGGAAAACTGAAAGGACCATCAGTGGATCCAGATTTGAAGACTCCAGATCTCGATGTTTCTGCCCCCAAAGTAAACGCAGACATCAGAGCACCAAACATTGATGTAGATGTACCATCAGCAAATATTGAGGCTCCAGGGGTAGACATAACAACACAAGACCTTGACGTCGAAGCTCCCTCTGGCAAAATGAAGTGGCCCAATTTTAAGAAGCCTGCATTTGGAGGAAAGGTGAAGGGACCAAATGTCGACTTGGATCCCAGCGTCTCCAAACCTGACCTAAGTCTCTCTGCCCCAGAATTTAAAGGAGATATCAATGCCCCAGATGTAGATCTGTCTTTACCCAAAGCAGACATAGAAACTCCAGACGTTGATCTCAAAGCACCAAAAGTACATGTTGATGCACCGTCTGGGAAAAACAAGTTCCCCACTCTCAAGATACCAAAGTTTGGGCTACATAAACCAAAAGTGGAAGGTCCAAATCTAGATGCAGACATAAATACACCAGATTTGGATCTCTCAACACCTGGAGTAAATGTGAACATGCCCAAAGCTGAGATTGATGGGCCAAACCTCGATGTCAGGTCACCCAATCTCCAATTCCCTGAGATAGACCTTGCAGCACCTGGAATTAAAGGAGATGTCCGTGCACCCGCTTTCAGTGCAGACCTCCCAAATTCTGACCTTAAGACACCAGATATAAACCTGAAAACACCAAATGTTGATGCCCCATCTGGGAAAGTAAAGATGCCTCATTTAAAGAAGCCCAAATTTGCTCTCACTGGATCAAAAGTAAAAGCACCCAAAGTTGACACAAATCTACAAACACCAGATGTAGATGTGAACTTACCCAAAGCAGATCTCAAAGGGCCTGATTTAGATCTAGAAGCACCTGACCTGAATGTCTCCATGCTCAAAGCTGACTTGAATGCTCCACATCTTAACCTCAATGCAGAAACACCAGACCTCAACGTTTCTGCCCCAAACGCAGACCTGAGCCTACCACAAGCAAATATCAAAGGCCCTGATGTAGATTTAAAAGCCCCTGATGTTGATGCACCATCTGGAAAATTAAAGGCACCACACTTTAAAATGCCAAAATTAAATCTCTCTGGGGCAAAGGTCAAAACCCCTAAAGTTAATGCTGATGCAGACCTAAGGGCGCCAACAGCAGACATGAATTTACCTAATATGGAAGTCAAAGAGCCTGATCTGAACCTAAGAGCACCTGACATGGATCTCTCTCTGCCCAGGACTGATGCCTACGTTGCTGCACCGGCTGTAGATTTGGATTTGCCCAAGGCTGACTTGAATGTTCCACATGCTAACATCAATTCCAGAAGTTCGGGTCTCAATTTTTCTGCCCCAAATGTAGATTTGGGCTTGCCGAAAGGAAACATTGAGGGTCCAGATGTAGATCTAAATGTCCCAGATGCTGACATTGATGCTCCATCTGGAAAGTTAAAGAAGCCACACTTTAAAATGCCTAAACTCAATCTCTCTGGGGCAAAGGTCAAAGAGCCTAAACTGGATGCCAAAGCAGATGCAGGAGTAGCATTACCCAGGATTGATGGAGAAATGAATGCACCATATCTTGACCTAAGTATACCAAAGGCTGATGTCAGGGCACCTGATGTCAACATGAAATTACCCAAAGCTGAGGTTAATGTCCCTGATGTTGACGTCAAGACTCCTGAAATAGAGGCTCCCTCTGGAAAATTTAAAGTTCTCACTCTCAAAAAGCCCAAAGCTCCAAAAGTAAAGACACCAGAAGTTGAAGTAAATGCAAATGTCAAAAATCCAGACCTCAGTCTCTCAGCCCCAAGAGTGGAGGCAGATCCTCTGAATGCCAAGCTGAACCTGCCTACTGCAGATCTTAAATGCCCTGAGGTTGATGCGAAAGCTCCAGCTGTTGATGTAGATGGACCTAAAGGAAAATTTAAATTTCCAACATTGAAAAAGTACAGGCAATCTGGTCCAAAAGTGAAATCTCCTGATGCTGCTGTTGCTGCTAACATTGATGGACCAGACTTCAGCATGTCTGCCCCCAAAGTTGAGACAGCTGATATGGATCTGAGTTTACCCAATGCTGAGGTTAATGTTGGTTCTCCAGACATCAGTGCGGATGCTCCGAAGAGTAAGTTTAAATGGCCATTCAGAAAATCAAATCATGGAGCAAAGGGAACCATTGAAGACTTTACTGATGCACCACAATTTGATGTTGAAGAGTCCACTGCTGATGCAAATGTAACACTTCCAAAAAATATACCAATGTTCAAGACTCACAGACTGCCGAGTCACAGCATTGAAGGCATGTTACAGGAAATATGTGGGATTGCTGACCTGAACAGCGACCCCACAGAAGCACTGAGGGAGAGCTCGGGCCCTCTGGTTAAGACGGAGCTGAAAACATCACCTGGAACACCTGGATCTCCTGTTGATGGAAAGGGACAGGTGCAAACGATTGACATCAAAGAAAGGCTAAGACTGTTCACAGCACGTTCCATGAGTGATCTCACTGCTCCCTCTGTGAATGAGGCAGAGTCAGCGGAAGGCTTTAATGTTTCACCAAGTTTCAGGACAAGTCCTGCTGCTGACATAGACTATTCAATAGGTTCACTGCTTCCAATAGGTTCAGATAGTGAGGAAAATAAAATTTCTCAGAGTCTCAACAACATGCTTTGTTTGCCCACTAGATCTAATGAACATTAGACTCAAGTAAGGTAAACCATTCTGTCTGCAAAAGAGATCAAGACTAGACCTACAATGAGGAGGATTTTTGGAAGAAAGCAGATATTTAGTTGATATAGTAGATAGAATATATAATAGTAGATATGTAACATTGAATTGAATGCTTACTCGTTTATGGAAGATCGTCTCTTCCCGTTTCGCTATAGTGTTTAATCCATAATATGTTTTAAAAAACTAAAGTCCAAACGTTTGTAGTTATGTGGGTGGAGTTGAAAATCATGGAACATCAATATGCAACATGTAAATACATGACTGTGAAATGTTCCATTAACATATTATGCTTACGTTAAGGTTATGGCAATCTCAGTGTTTCTACAGAATTAACAAGGTGAAGGAACATTACTGCTTGTCACTCTAATTATAAGCCCTTTTCTGAAAATTCACATTTAATATATAATATAGTATATGGTCTTATATATTCCTCACATGTTATTTTTTTATGTACATGCATGACAATTGTTGCTAATGGAGAAAATGTGATGCCTAATCAGTTGTGACGCTATTGAAGCCTGATATATATAAATATATAAACTGTTTAGATGTTCTATAGCTGCCTAAAATTGATTTTCGAAAAAACATTGTAACATATATATTTTTTTCCAATAAATGTACTTTTTAATGCAGCAGCTTATTCCTGAGCCATTTATTACATCCCTCACATGATTGGCCCATGTGCACATGATCCTTTGAGCTGAAGCTGTGCAGGCACCTGTGATGCTGGGAGGGAGGAGACATGAGGGCAGATACGGGCTCTGTTCCAAACAGCCTACTACATACTACTATCCAGTATATACTATACTATATACCAAGTGCAATATGCAGTATACAGTATGTAGTAGGCTATTTCGAACACAGCCATGGAGCTGCCTAAAAGCATGACAGTCATATAAACAACTGGCAGGGCAGACTTGAGGCACTGGGACATTGTGAACAGACACTGTGAGGTTCGGGACATTGTGAACAGTACAGTGGGCAGTTTACAAATGACAACAACTACATGGTTTCCTTACCAGAGGTGACCATACAATCACATTGTTCTCTTCCTAATCTCCATAAAGCCTAATGATCTTGGATTTTAAATGATAACTCAAACTCAAGGCCTAATATCATTCAGTTATTTATTTATCAGTCTAGAAAACACAGTCACAGCTACCCTCTACACACACACACACACACACACACACACACAGACATACACACACACTCTCTACTGTAAATTGTTTCAACCTTACTACATATCAATAAAGATCAATGACATTTCAAAATTAGTTAAGAAACCACATTACTTTGGGGATCCCTACTGGACATCCCCAGCTAAGGCAAATGTTCTTTCCATTATCTGTTCAGTGCGTCTTCTTTAAAGAGTGTTTAGAGGGAAAAACAACTTGTTCCAAGTGCAATTCACACCACACAAATTAGCTTTCAGGGGAACCATTACATCTAGAACTCAGAATTTACATTACAGATTCCCCAGAGTAATTTAGGGCGCAGAAAGACCTATAGATGTTCAGAAAACCATTTAAGTGCTTAAACAGTCTCCTCTATGCAATGCCTCCGTGCTCTGCCGACATGCAAACAGTAAAAGATTATGTACAATTACAAGCAGTTCACAGAGCTCTGTTCTCAAGCCCTTTAAATTACTTGGCTAATTAATTCAGAATTCATACCAAGTTTGGCCTTCATTAATTAAAACTTTGACTAACCATAATAATCATGACAACAACAGCTATAACAACAGCTATAACATTTGTTTAAAAAGTCACTAATTAGATTTGAGGTTCAGTAATGCCATACCTACACTTACTGAATTGAAACCAAAGAAATCAAAAATAACATTGAAAACATATACGTTATACCAGATGTCATGTGAAACATTCTGCATTTGTCAAGACAACTTGTTAAAATAGCACTTGTGTTGTGGATTTTGTTTGAGGTTTCTAAACGGAAAATAATCTCAGCTTGTGAAGGACTTTTTTGTTGAAGTGTTAAGTAGTAGGTTACCATCCAAAGACCCTGTACCTGCATGAATTGTAGTTAACCTGAACACATTTAGTAGGAATTTACCCAACACAGATCAGCTACTCAGGCTCAAAATTTTAGAACACAAATGTGAGTGTGAAAAACAAGCAACATCAATAGAAGTGGTTGACAACTAAAGTCAGTGACACAGGGGAAGTACCAAACGGTTCTATGTGGGTGTGTGTAGTTTTAGCAATTCTCATGCGAGATACACTGAGTGATGACGTTATTAGAAACATCTACTAAGTAGTTATACTTAAGAGGCTGTCATACATGACACAGTCAGACGCACTCCTAGTAACTACTGAATTCTTAAGTCAGTGGTATAAGTCATTATATGATTCATGTATTCATAAGACTCACTTATATCACTAATTAATACAGAGTAAGCTGTATATATATATATATATATATATATATATATATATATATATAGTAAAACAGGCCAGTAGTATATCTGACAGACTGGGACTATGGACACTAATAGGCACACAGATCAGCTGTAAAGACTTGCTAGCACCAAATAAACTAGCAAGTCAGCATAAATGGATTACTGTGGATTTGCCCTTCTTAAAAACATACAGCTATTTCACTATACAGCAGTCATCATGTCAGTCAATGCGATGAAGCCGATTCAGTGGCAGTTTGTTTGGCTAAACTGCTCCAGTCGGTATTAATCCGTTTTGCATCAGACTTTTCACCAGTTCAGCATCCCAGCAGCCCCGTGTGGAAATGCAGCTGCAAAATTCTCCTTTCATAAGTAAACAATGTAAAGTCCATTACGCACACGTCCCCATATGTGTGTCCGCACGTCCCCATATGTGTGTCCGCACGTCCCCAGAAGTGTGTCCGCATGTACCCAGAAGTGTGTCCGCACGTCCCCAGAAGTGTGTCCGCACGTCCCCAGAAGTGTGTCCACATGTCCCAGAAATGTGTCCACATGTCCCCATATGTGTGTCCGCACGTCCCCAGATGTGTGTCCACATGGAGCTGTTCCGTCACATCACGTCCCAGCACAGCGCTGCTCCTCACCCTCTGTATCTCCCCCCCCCCTCTGCATGAGGCGGCACTGGCGTCGCCTTCGCCCGCCCCTCACGAGTGTGACTTCCTCCAGCGCGTCGGCCAATCATTCTCCACCCAGTGCTGCAGGAGCCTCAGCACGTCGATGCGCCGGTACTGCTTGCAGAGATCAGCGAGCTCCCTGACAGACTTCTGACTGTACCGGAACAGAAACTCCTGCGTGGGGCTGTGGAGGCCGGAGCCACGTGTCCGCTGCTCAAGCAGCACCAGCTCGTCGTAACTCATGCCCCAGCGGCTAGCAAAGTTCTTCCAGTTCTTGACGGTGCAGTAGGTGGTATCGAGCTTCAGCCGCAGAGAGGAGAGGAGGTCCTCGTCATCCAGCAGGTCGCTGATCCTCGGGGGTGGGGTGGAGCACAGACACTTGTCACAGGAAGTGGACAAGCACTGGAGGTCTGAGGTTGAGAAGCAAAACAAGGGATGAGCTTCTTCATCTTTATTTTAACATGTAATTATTGATCATAATAATAAGGAATATTGTGTAAATTTCAGTGGCTTTCACTCTGTGGGCTATAGTTGTACTGCTAAGGGGCCATTGGCAAAATGTTTCTGTTTGGTAAAGTAAAAATACTTCCATTATACACAGATACTTCAATAAACTTAATTTTAGTTGGTCTGGCATAGTACAGTCACATGACCAACAAGCTGGCGGCTGGGTTAGCAAGTTAGTCACATTAATTACTGCACGTCCCCGAGAAACATCTGTCATCTTCAATCAGTTTTACACACCATAGATAAATGGTTAAAAAAGGGCTCTTTCACAGACCCAGCGGCCACCATATATGCTGACTGAGAAAACCAAAAACCCGTTGAGCCTATAAATGGTTGATTAAATTCTAATGTGGGCTACGGAACATTTGTGGTGGGTTTTGTGGGAAAGGTGGCAATAGATGGGGAATCCCTGTGTTAGAGCATGCTGGAAATATACTGGTCTGGTCATCTTGGCTTCACATGCAAATAATGGAAAAGTATATTGACTGAAGACTTCATAAAACAATGTATGTAAATGAACATTGTACCTGGAGTAATGGATCCCGCACAGATAAACTCACTCGCTTCATTCTCAACAGGCTGGTAAACAGGTAAAGGATGTTAGTGTCATGTATTGTCACAATAACACAAGTAAAGGATGTTAGTGTCATATACCGTCACAATAACACAAGTAAAGGATGTTAGTGTCATGTACCGTCACAATAACACAAGTAAAGGATGTTAGTGTCATGTACCGTCACAATAACACAAGTAAAGGATGTTAGTGTCATGTACCGTCACAATAACACAAGTAAAGGATGTTAGTGTCATGTACCGTCACATTAACACAAGTAAAGGATGTTAGTGTCATGTACCGTCACATTAACACAAGTAAAGGATGTTAGTGTCATGTACCGTCACAATAACACAAGTAAAGGATGTTAGTGTCATGTACCGTCACAATAACACAAGTAAAGGATGTTAGTGTCATGTACCGTCACAATAACACAAGTAAAGGATGTTAGTGTCATGTACTGTCACAATAACACAAGGTTGTGATCAAACGTAGTGATCAAACGTAACGTGCTTCACTGCTGTGTAAGACTAAAAATAACCATGTGACTGATTCACAGACAAATCAATCCCCCACCTTCAACAGGAAATACCAGAAAATTACCAAAAAAGATCACCGTCATGAGTCAAAGGACCCTACTGGCACATTCCAGCGCTATGTGTAAAACTGACATGGAAGGAGCTACATCTGTCACTCAGTGAAAAAAAATAATAAACCCACAAAGTTTGGTGGTTTTGGTGCATCTAAGTATAAACATTCAGCAGGAAGCTAGTGTGTGAGGTGAGAGGACATGAGGTTTTCATAGTGTAAGGATGCACGTTGTTGTATTAGCACACCAAAAACTCAAACTTTTAAAAACGTTTTTAAAAGGGTCACAATGCATGAGGGTAACTAGGGGCTATATTTAATCAACTCTTCATTAAGTGGTAGATTTGTAAAAAGGGCAATAGAAGTCACTGTCTAGTTAAGACAAAGATAGTTAAGATATAGACAGATAAGATAAAGATAGCCAAGATAGTTAAGATGTTTAGTACCAACAAAATAGTCCCTGTTGGCAATGTGTCTGTGTCATATCTGCCAGTATGCACTTTGTATGTGATCTGGGTCATTATGATTCTGAGAGATCGTACTGATGCTAAGCTTTGGACTACCATGGTTCAAGAAGCTAAACATGGGTAACGCTTAAAATAATCTGGGTTTTTGATTGCTCACTTCAAAGAGTTCTGCAGGTTTTATGGAAGGGTTACATGCAGATGTTTACATGCAAAATTAGTTTTTCGCCCCTGAAATTATTATTAAATCAGATCTCTATGGTCCCTATGATCCGTATGATCCCTATCTCTATGGTCCCTATGATCCGTATGATCCCTATCTCTATGATCTCTATGATCAAAACCACAATGGCATTTCAGTCACATCTTAAACTCTGGATTATGATGAGGGGAGATCCATGCAGAAGCACTCACTGCTGAGATGGTTGGAATCGTCCTTTAGACGTAGATCAAAACCACCAGGGTTCATAAACAGGAATATAAATTCAGTCAAAACTCTGAATGATTTGAATAACACCGTGGGTCACCATAAGAATGATTGATGAGCTTATTAAACAAACTCATAATTTCATCACTAAAATCAGCCAAATCATGAATGTACGGATCACAATACACAACCACGCAGCACAACGACACAACGAGCTTTCATGTTGTTACTTGTGTTCGGCTTTAACGTAACCAAAGTCACATTCCCTTGCATTCCTGAATGGATTTTTACAAAGACTCAAACACCTTTACAACCCCAACGGTTCTAATGTTCTGATCCACACAACACACTCCATATGTAGTCCAGAGTACAGCTGTATTTCCAGGGTCTCACCTGTTGGATTCTGTCTATGGGTGTTGTGAGGTAACGCGGAGGGACTGAACTGAGCTGCAGCGTCACGTTATCTGTGGAGAGGACATTACACATTAGATCACAACGTATATTCTCATTAGCTGATCATGCTAATGAACATGCTAATGAACATGCTAATGAACATGCTAATGACGTAGTTCTCGTGATAATGTCACAGTTAGGATCAATGTAAGCAAATCTTAGTGTGGGCAAAAAGAAGCATGAGGCTTATGATAGAACGGATTTATAATGTGCAAAGTTCTTGTTTTGATCTCTTATATGGATTTAAATGTAATAAACACGACATTCAATAAATGTCTTGTTGGTATTGCAGACATCGCTGTTATGTGCGGTGTAAAAACGTTTGAGGCTCCAGTCACACTAACAACCCCAGGCTGTTTTGAGAACCTTAAAACCGATTTTGTTGGCAAAACTCTTCAGTGGACAATCACACGGTTTGTTTCTGTGTATGTGTGGAAACTGAGCTACATGTTTAAAAAATGTCTGCTACAAATGAGTAACAAGCGTTTTGCATTAGGTGCCATTAGTGAGTGTTGTGTAGCATTGAGAAGGAGCTGAATGTGAGACAGCAGGTCTGGGGGGTGAGACAGAATAGTCTCATCATACTGTTTTTTTCAAGACTACAGGCCAATCAGATGATTTTCTGACTGACAGCCATTTAAGATGCTGACCTTCTCTAGTGAGTGTCGTAAGCAGGAAGTTGGCTGAGTCATTGCTGCAGTTATAGTTTCCACAAAAGAGAATATCTCAAAGTGTATCACAAAAGGTTGAAGAATATCGCAAAGGTTGTTAGTAAGCAGGAGTAATTTGGGTAAAAGGTGTCTTCCTTTCAGCAAGATCTGTACTATGGAATTGAATAAAATGGTGTCTGGTTGGTTGCAATAGATCTTAGAATTGAATAGAATAGAATAGAATAGAGCTTGTCTGTCTGTCCAATGGCATGCCAGCCATGTACCATGTGTCCTATCAGAGCTAGCGGAGAAAGCCCCTGTCCAGAGCTCTTCCTGGTTATGAAGGCCTTCAGCAGACATAATGGAACAATAAAATGTCCTTTCTAAAGTAGATTTGATTTGGATCAACTTAATAAAAGAGATGCTTCTTGATTTCCAAATACAGACCAGCTGACATTTACGTACGGAGTTTACACTGACCTACACTGTAGTTGTTACCATCAATTAACTTTCTGTATATGAAGCAGCCATTTATCAAACTCAATTTACTCAATTCACTGTTTCAATACTTTTCAAAGAACGACCTTTGCTAAAGAAAAAACTGACTGATATCCCTCAGTACATAAACCTGATTCGTCAAGAGTAGTATGTGTCTGTGGAGCGATGTCTGTTTTCTACCTCAGATGGTGGACTAACACATGTACGGTGTGTTTCAATGTGACAAATGTCACATCAACACCCGAAAGAGCCGCTGGACGTTACAGAATGCAATCGGTAAAGTCATCGTGTGTGACTACTTGTGTGTGTCGGTATCTCTGGCCTTGTAGTGGTGACGTTTGAACGGCTCTGTAACGGCTGCATGGGAGAGCGGCTTATCGTGCGCCTCATGCAGCTACACTGATGAGATGCTTAGTGATCATATCAACCATGAGGTGCAGTGGAGGAAAACACATGTTGCAGTACCTTGCGGGTCAGTGACTTGAACAGGGTAGTTTGACTTCAGCGACCGAGACTAGAAAGAAGAAAGTAAACAGACACACTACGCGTCACCTTCATTTATCATACAGAGACCTTACACAAAGAACACACTCACACACACACACACACACACATACACACGCACACATACAAAGCAACCTGACACTAAGACAATATTTCTTTTATCTCTCCCCCCCGAGTAGAGACATATTTGAACAGATAAGTGGCTCACGGTGTAGCCGGGGGAGAAAAAAAAAAGCAAGAGAAGCTTCTGGAAGAGTCGGAGAGATAATGAGAGGAAGACAAGTTGCAACACATCGAGTGACAGAGCACCGCTGCTCCAAAGCAGCGCCACACAGAACCTCGCCAACCCGGTGCCCTCTGTGTTTGTTTAACCATCAAGACATTTCATACGGGACGTGTTTTAATGTTCTTACATGCGTATACTGAAAATGTGCTGCTCTGTGGCTATGTTTTTCTTTTTTTTTTGCTGTGGGGTTGATAAGAACTTCCATTTGTAACATATTTGTAACATTTGTAACCAGTAATTTGCATCAGATGAGTGAATATGAATTATGCATATGCATATTTACATAATTATGCATACTGGTATATACCAGCTGTGCATCAGAATCAGGACATGCACATCCAATTTTCAAATGAGGTATAAGGTTTGTAATTATTGTTAGGCTGCTAGTGAAAAGAAAACATCTTACCATGTCAGTTATGAAGCTGCTGGGGTCGGTATCCTCAACCGGTTCAGAGGTCATCCTACCTACTGAACACACAACACTACTGAAGTACTGACACATCAACGCTACGGCAGGCAGGCAGCAATGCATGCACATGCACTCTCACACACACACACATGCACTCTCACACACACTAACACACACCCACATGCACGCACCCATACAGGCACAACAATGTGTGCATGAAATTGTGTGACTCAGTTTCACCCTGCCCCGTCATGACCGTGTGCTGCATGCGTTTCCGACGTCTGCGATACTCTTAAAGTGGAATCAGCCCTTCTGCTCTGGGAAGGTGCAGGAGCGTTTCAAACGTAGTGCTGCCCGTTTTAATGAGGTAAAGAGCTGTTGATCTCTACTGAAGTCACAGGAACTGATGTTTCCTTCCCTTGAATTATCTCCCTCCTGCTTAAAGATCTCAAAGTACCCGCACGTGTCCTGCTTAAAGTACCTGTACGTGTCCTGCTTAAAGATCTCAAAGTACCTGCACGTGTCCTGCTTAAAGATCTCGAAGCACCTGCACGTGTCCTGCTTAAAGATCTCGAAGCACCTGCACGTGTCCTGCTTAAAGATCTCAAAGTACCTGCACGTGTCCTGCTTAAAGATCTCAAAGTACCTGCACGTCCTGCTTAAAGATCTCAAAGTACCTGCACGTCCTGCTTAAAGATCTCAAAGTACCCGCACGTGTCCTGCTTAAAGATCTCGAAGTACCTGCACGTGTCCTGCTTAAAGATCTCGAAGTACCTGCACATGTCCTGCTTAAAGATCTCAAAGTACCTGCACGTGTCCTGCTTAAAGATCTTAAAGTACCCGCACGTGTCCTGTTTAAAGATCTCGAAGTACCTGCACGTGTCCTGCTTAAAGATCTCGAAGTACCCGCACGTGTCCTGATTAAAGATCTCAAAGTACCTGCACGTGTCCTGCTTAAAGATCTCGAAGTACCTGCACGTCCTGCTTAAAGATCTCAAAGTACCTGCACATGTCCTGCTTAAAGATCTTAAAGTACTTGCACGTGTCCTGCTTAAAGATCTTAAAGCACCTGCACGTGTCTTGCTTAAAAATCTCAAAGTACCTGCACATGTCCTGCTTAAAGATCTCAAAGGACCTGCACATGTCCTGCTTTGAAACACTGCCAGATGTCCACAAGTGTCTGTGGCTGTGTCAGTGTTGTCCCTCTCTGTGTGCAACAGGGACATTAAAGGCTTCCACCCATGAATGTGAAACCTGCCACAGTATAATTTCTAACCTGAATGACCTGAACATACCTACAGCAACATCTTGCAAATGTTCTTCTCCTCATCATTCACTCACTGTCCTCCCTGTACCTCTGAGTCTACACCCACCGTCAGACTAAGGCAGCAAAGAGTGCATCAATATCATATATATATCTCGTCATATACGTCATCAGCTATACTATTTATTTTTCGTTTTACCTGCGCAGAGGTCCAACCATGATCTGCTGCTGGATCTTTCCTGGATCTCCAAACACCTGGACTAACTCTCTCTGTGGCAGCATGATCTCATCTGCCTTTCACAAGCATCAGACGCACCTGATGCCCTCAGCTCGTCTCCGCACTCACACACCTGCACGCCGCACCTCTTCCCCCCCAAAATGTTTACAGGCTTCCAGTGAAGAACTGCAAACGTTTGAAAATTACACAGTCTGACACACACACAAAGCTCTCAGCAAGCTCACACCTTCTGATCTGTCCAACCTTTACATTTTCCAGATTTGCTCCAAACTTCTGGAGTTCTCTCCCCTCACGTTCTCTCCCCTCACGTTCTCGCCCCTTCACGCTCTCGCCCCCTCGCGCTCTCGCCCCTCATGTGTCCAGCAATCCAACTTGCTCTCCATACTCTAACCTAATCTTAAAACACACCTTTTCCCTGAGCCCAGAACCTCCCTCAAGCATAAACTAGCTTTGACTTTTGCCTGTGCTCTTTCCTGTATAATGCTGTCTACTCCTGTCTTATTGTTTTCTCTTGACTGTATTCTGATGTTCTGTGGACCATTTATTTTAAATTCATCCTTGAGTTCTTGAAAAGCTCTACATAAAGTGAATGTATTATTATTATTAATCTACCATAGTCAACTTTATGCCAGATTAGTACATCATTCAGATTTTCTGACAACCTCATAAAGGTCATACATGTGACGTACAGATTCGGTTGTGTGCCATAATCTGCTCCATACATACATACATACATATACAGAACATGGCACACAGTAAACAGGACCAAGCAGCGATATGGTCCCTATGTACAGCTCAGGAGTGATGCATGAGTTTGCAGAAGTTCAAGCTGAATAATAGTGAACAAACACATGGGCAGTATGGGGGAGTCTTCCTATCGTTTATTTCCTTATTCTAAATTCACTGTGAAACTGAAGATTCATCAGTTGAACCACAATCAAATAGCCACAGCAGACCACAGTTTGGGTTGGGTGTGGAGTTGGGGCACAATTCCCCGCTCAGGAGTTTCACCTTTCGCAGACATATCTTTTCTCAAGCTAAGGATGCTGATTGGTTGACGTAAAACACTACATATGCCTGTGGAAGCCCTGCACACATTTCCTGTCTGTGCAGGAAGTCAGCCTAACCCAATACTGGAACATGAGGTGACCGCTGACAGCCATGATGTCTGGATGACTCCTGGTGATTCAGTTGGCTGATGACAAAATCTGGTGACGGTGACCACGTGGGGCTTGGAACTAAAACACAGACACTAATCACAGGCAGAAAGCTCTCTGCAGAATCAACCACCAAAACAGGAAAGAGAAAAGAGTGAAACCACCACACACAGAAAGTGTCTTCACAAGAAATGTACAAGAAATGTTGTGAAAAAGACCAATCGCACATAGTTGAGGCTTCTAAGAACAAGCCTATACAGTGGTAGAGTTACAAGAATCTCTTCCTCCCCCATCCCTTTTTTGATGAAAAGAAGAACAAAAAAAAAAAAAAACAGAAGACATGTTTTTTTTTCCTGAAGAAGGGATTTACCTTCTTAGCTTCCTCTGTGCACTAGCCTGGAGACTCTTAAATCAACTCAACATTGTTTCTGCTTAGCAGAGGGAATGCAGTGAGCGTGTAGCTACTTGTCCTGAATGAACTTGAAGAGATGAAACGTAAACCACATCATAATGCGTCGCTGCGGGGACGCCCTTACTTAGCTTAGGCCCACGGCCGTGGCCACCCATATACGTGCATAAACTGAACGTACACTTTAATATTCCGAGCCAGTGGTATATTTGATAATGTAATACTAACACTTCAGGTAAATACCCATACACAAAGACTACGCAAAGAATAAAACTATCACGTGATGCTGCGTTTGCGTTTTGAAGCGTTTCTGTTAGCAGAAGTTACTATTGGTTCTGATAAAAACAAAGAAGCAGTGTACTTAGATTCACATTTAGTCAGTGTGTCAGATGTCCAACGGTTGACGCTTGCTCTTTAATACAGGATGGTCAGCTGTAAAAAGCACAACACTCACCACAAAGTACACAAAAACAAACAAAAACAAAACAAAAACCTTACGAATTTCAGAACATAGTCTATTAAAACACCGCGTGAAGGTCAGTCCATTTGACAGTTTAAAAAAAAGCATTTATTTATTAAAGAACTCGCTGTAATATCTACATGTTCACAATAACATCAGAATATACTTTTAACATACACCAATAAACTCAACACAGATCAACAATAAAAAAGTAGCACCCCAGATGAGTAGATGAAAAGTGCAAATTTAGATTACTTACCAAATAACTTGTTGAATATCTTCAGACTGGTCATATTTACTTGAAAACGTGATGAACACGTACCAGGTGTCCGTTACACGAAAATGAAAAGCCGAGCCGACATATGCAGCGCAGTGCTGGACGCTTCGCTTCGCGAGAGTAACTTGTGCGTCGATGACAGGAAGGTAACGAGCGGATTTCGAGGAAAACTCCCAAGACTGCTGCAGACGCGCGCGCCACTGAACATATGACGACCAGGTCCGAATATGATGAAATTCTAGGTTGGCAAATGATGCAACCAATGCAGCTGATGCCACAGCCAGTCTCTATTCACGTAATGCCTGTGTGAAGATGATGAAGTTGCTCCTTGAAGAATACCCCTCCCAAGTCGTCTTAATTGGTTATGGTCACCTTGTTCCGACTGCCAAAACAGATCGGTCCGTTCTACGATGTGTTAGACTGGACAACACGTTTGTTTGAACGCAGGGACTTACTTGCGTAGAAGCCACTCACGAAATTAACATGTACCCCACGAAATAAGGAAGTTATTTCTCCTTCGACCTGCTGTGGCGGAAACTGAGGTAGTTACTAGAATCGAGAGTCCAAAATTGGCATCAAACGACACTAGAACGTAATATTCCTATAGTGTGTCGACAGGGCAAGATAGGAAAGTCTTACCATACCAGTGGCATCTAGCGGTGTCAGAGCTACTTTCAGTGAGTCTGACGACCAGGTATATAATCACTAAATTTGTGGCTTCATATAGATACACTTTCCCACATGTCATTAAGTTGTTAGCTGAGCGTGAACCCCTAGTTTCATATGTTCGAGACAGTTACAGACATATTACAACTGATCTAGATTTAATCTATTTCTTTAATAATATAGATCAGAATATATTAATACTGCCTGGGGCAGTCATGGCACCTAACCCCAACTGCTCAACGGGCGCCGGGCTAGGGCTGCCCACCGCTCTGGGCACGTGTGCACCACAGCCCCCTAGTTATCACTAGTGTGTGTGTGTGTGTGTGTTCTGACTGCACAGATGGGTAAATGCGGAGGACAAATTTCGATTGGGGTGAAAATCACAATTGACAATGTGGCTTGACTTAACTTAACTTATAACTTATGATATATATATATATCAGAATGCCTCTCAATATTCTATTTTGGATTTATTTGTAAATGGTTACACGATGACCGAAAAAAAACAAACGAAAAAGCGGCCAAATTCTTGAGAAGAAGTAGACACAATATCCAGATATAAGATCTATACCTTTATAAATGAAAAGTACTTTTGAAAACTTCACTTTTCTTTTTAACACTTTATATATACTTTAACATATACTTCAATGTATTATTTTGTAGCACATTATAACAACGTAAGTGTATTTAAATTGTAATTAGGTTTAAATTAATTTTAAAAACACATTAAATATATTAAGTTGTGCTTTTGAGTGCTTTTGTCTCGTACCACTTAAGTTGCACTTAAGTGTAATTAAAAATGTCATTTTTAGGCATTTTTATTACAATTGAAGTATGTCATAAATGTACTACTGAGTGTACTGATACATATATATATATATATATATATATATATATATATATATATATATATATATAAATAAATGCTTATATATATGTATATGTATATATATGAATGAAGCTATACTGAAGCAATACTTCATTTGAAACACACTTAAGTACATTTTAAATATTTCAATATCACTAAATATGCTTTTATAAAGTGTACTTATTAAATATACTAAAATATGCATTAAATAGAAAATGTTTGCAAATATTTGCAAATTGGTACAAATTAAAATGTAGCAGTTACATTGCTGTAGTCTCTATTAGTGTCCTCTAAATTGTGTACTATTTAAACACTGATGTAACTTCTTTATTTTGCTATATCACAACATACCATCAGTTCATTTGAATATATTCATGATTCATTGCTAGAACATTCAGCAGCCCTTTGTCACATCCACTTTTGCAAGTGTTTCCTAGAGATTATTTAAATTTAGACAAGTTAATGTTATACGATTATGTTAATTATATATTGTAAATGCTCACATATATATACACACACATTTTAGGTTCCACATTCTGATGGTGAACGTCTGTATCCTGGAGCACCTCTCAGATGGTGAACGTCTGTATCCTGGAGCACCTCTCTGATGGTGAACGTCTGTATCCTGGAGCACCTCTCTGATGGTGAACGTCTGTATCCTGGAGCACCTCTCTGATGGTGAACGTCTGTATCCTGGAGCACCTCTCAGATGGTGAACGTCTGTATCCTGGAGCACCTCTCAGACAAGGACAGAGTCTACTGCTGTTGATGGCAAAGGTCCTACCACAAACACTAACAGGAAGAGCTCTGGAACATCTAAAGATCTTTGAACATTTCCTTGCTTATGGAAAGCTTATGGAGAGTTTGGTCATTATTATCATTTTTATCACTTTTGATGTTTATGTCCATATAAGACAAGGGCAAAGAGCCTTATTGTGCTGCATGCCAGTTTGAATCTGATGCAGACATTAGAACCTTAGAAATGAGTAATTTTTTTCTAGTGTTGAGTTTGTCATTCCTCGTTAAAACCATTTTTGAAAATCCCAATTTAGATTCATCAAGAGAGGCAACATCCTCAAAAGGTGCCCCGAGTGAAATGAGGAAGTGAGTAATTGGGTGAACATGATGATGATGTGGGTCATTCAGTGACAGGTCAGTGAAGTACAGCCTAAAAACAGAAAGAGTAACGTCTGTATGCCATGTGTTTGGTACTTGGTTTGGGGAAAAGAAACCAATTATGCACAATCTACTGACTCATTTTGTGAATAAACGTTTATGTTGCTTGGTGGTAAAGCCTGATAAGACAGTCGGATAATTGTACAGACACATTCAGTTGAATATTTCATCCACGTTTGTGTTATGCAGTGCATGCAAAGTCTTTCAAAGGAAGATGTGTCATGATGTAAAGCAAAGATAAAATCCATCATTCCTCTCAAAAATACTGCAGAAAAAGACTGAAAAAATGTTATAGGCCTAAAAAGATTGACATCACATTTAATAGGACATACAATGGGCCTGATCTTCATGCTGTTACATGGAGTGTAAAATAAGTTGTGATTGCTTAGTTATGTAGTACATTTTTAAATAAGTACACACTTTTTAAAATATTTTTGTATCAATAAGACAGATGACTGTTTTAAGTATACATTATTCTCGTTGTTAAAATATAATAAAGTGCAATTCAAAAGTACAACCCAAAAAGGCTCCCTTGGTATGGGCCCCTGTGTTTGTATTGGTTGTTGTGTTGGTGTAATTGTGCCACACCCCCATGGGCCCCTGTGTTTGTATTGGTTGTTGTGTTGGTGTAATTGTGCCACACCCCCATGGGCCCCTGTGTTTGTATTGGTTGTTGTGTTGGTGTAATTGTGCCACACCCCCATGGGCCCCTGTGTTTGTATTGTGTTGTTGTGTTGGTGTAATTGTGCCACACCCCCATGGGCCCCTGTGTTTGTATTGTGTTGTTGTGTTGGTGTAATTGTGCCACACCCCCATGGGCCCCTGTGTTTGTATTGTGTTGTTGTGTTGGTGTAATTGTGCCACACCCCCATGGGCCCCTGTGTTTGTATTGTGTTGTTGTGTTGGTGTAATTGTGCCACACCCCCATGGGCCCCTGTGTTTGTATTGTGTTGTTGTGTTGGTGTAATTGTGCCACACCCCCATGGGCCCCTGTGTTTGTACTGGTTGTTGTGTTGGTGTAATTGTGCCACACCCCCATGGGCCCCTGTGTTTGTATTGTGTTGTTGTGTTGGTGTCATTGTGCCACACCCCCATGGGCCCCTGTGTTTGTATTGGTTGTTGTATTGGTGTAATTGTGCCACACCCCCGTGGGCCCCTGTGTTTGTATTGGTTGTTGTGTTGGTGTAATTGTGCCACACCCCCATGGGCCCCTGTGTTTGTATTGTGTTGTTGTCATTGTGCCACACCCCCATGGGCCCCTGTGTTTGTATTGTGTTGTTGTGTTGGTGTCATTGTGCCACATCCCCATGGGCCCCTGTGTTTGTATTGGTTGTTGTGTTGGTGTCATTGTGCCACATCCCCATGGGCCCCTGTGTTTGTATTGGTTGTTGTGTTGGTGTCATTGTGCCACATCCCCATGGGCCCCTGTGTTTGTATTGGTTGTTGTGTTGGTGTCATTGTGCCACATCCCCATGGGCCCCTGTGTTTGTATTGGTTGTTGTGTTGGTGTCATTGTGCCACACCCCCATGGGCCCCTGTGTTTGTATTGGTTGTTGTGTTGGTGTCATTGTGCCACACCCCCGTGTTCGCCTGTGTTCTGTCACCTGTCCCCTGTTCTCCCTCATTAATGAGTGTATTTAAACCTCTGGCTCAATCCGAAATGCTGCACTTACGCACTGCGCACTAGATTTCAATGCAGTTCGTTCTGCTCAACCGTTAAAGCAGTGCGTACTTTCAGTAGGCGACTGGGCAGTATGCATACAACCTCGGACATACTACGTCCGCTATTTTACCCGTCATATGACATATGACGTCACACGCTCAAAGTTAAATGCTCCAGTTGAATCATGGGATAGGACAGTGTGCTGCAATCGCATACTTCAAAATGGCTCCTGATACAGTAAGTCATCCGGGCACTTTGTGCGTACTGTTTAATGCATACTGTGTATTCAGACACACTCCCCTTTATCGCATGCTGCTCTGGCGTACTGAATAGGAGGGAAGTCCTTGTATTTGCTATTGTGATGTAATGTCGTCACGGTAATAAATGTTACACACCCTCATGGCTTACGCACCGTGACAAATAGGCTATGCTTAAACTGATTTATGTTTAGTATTCTTTTGTATATTTAAGTGTATTTCCTTATATTTAACTGAAGTATATTTTAAAACATTGTACTTTAACACATACTTTTCAAATAATGTTTTTTTTTTAAAGACAAGGTATACTTTTGATAAAGCATGTTTTAGTATATATTATATGTACATATTAAGTATACTTTTTGAAAATATATAAAAGAGTATTTTCAAAAAGTACATAAAATGAAATATGTAGGTTTAGTATTCTGTATGCACTTCAAAACTTCAAAAACTATTAGCACACTTAAGTATGCTTCCTTATCATTAGGGAAACCCAGGTTATGGTCACCTTGTTCCGCCTGCCAAAACAGAACGGTCCGTTCTACGATGTGTTAGACTGGACAACACGTTTGTTTGAACGCAGGGACTTACTTGCGTAGAAGCCACTCACGAAATTAACACGTACCCCACGAAATAAGGAAGTTATTTCTCCTTCGACCTGCTGTGGCGGAAACTGAGGTGGTTACTAGAATCGAGAGTCCAAAATTGGCATCAAACGACACTAGAACGTAATATTCCTATAGTGTGTCGACAGGGCAAGATAGGAAAGTCTTACCATACCAGTGGCATCTAGCGGTGTCAGAGCTACTTTCAGTGAGTCTGACGACCAGGTATATAATCACTAAATTTGTGGCTTCATATAGATACACTTTCCCACATTTGTCATTAAGTTGTTAGCTGAGCGTGAACCCCTAGTTTCATATGTTCGAGACAGTTACAGACATATTACAACTGATCTAGATTTAATCTAATTCTTTAATAATATAGATCACAATAGACTAATACAGATCAAAATGCTTCTCCATATTGCATTTTGGATTAATTTGTCAATGGTTACATGACAAGCAATAAAACATAAAGACAAAAAAGTGGCCGTGTTCCTGAGAAGAAGTAGACGCAATATCTGGTTATAGGATCAACTTCTGCTTTTATAATGAAAAGCAGAAGTAATAACTAGTAAGTATCTGAGTAAGGTTGTGACGTAACCCTGGGATTTGTGTCTGGCACCGCCTACTCGAATTTAGATTAACGGTGAACAGAAGCTGCGTTTCACCCTGCCACCAGAAGATGGCACTGCATGCTCTCAAACTATTCTATTAAAGCGAATAGCGTCCCACCATTCCTTGTTGGTTAATTTACATGGATTCCCATTATGCAGTATGTTAATTTCATGAATACATCTCCCAAACCTCAGTTCAAAAGCTCCGATTAGTTATTTTTTCTGTTTGGCTCATAATTAGTGCTACATAATTAGTTAATGATTTGGCTCATAATTAGTGCTACAACATTTGTTAACGAGCTGCATCACTGATGAGTTGAATCATGTTAGAATACAGCATGAAGGGCCCTTGTGCTGGAGACACTGGACACCACTTGTATTAATTTACAACAACACAGGATCGTTGTTCATTCTGCACCTCATTGCTTACATATAGGTGTAAAACACCTAAACCTCTAAAGGGAACACTTAGACCAACGGGCACATGGAGAGGAAGGATGCTTTAGTCAGCTGAGTGTGTCCCATGGCCAGTCTTGCAGCTGGCATATACTACACACACACTCCATCTCCGTGGCTTCCTCCCCTAACACACCATCATCTACATGTGCTCAGGGGCTGGGCCTGGTGTTCACCTGTAAGGTGTTAGGGGTGAACACGGAGATTCCTACTGCCAGTCTGATCATGAAACCACAGCAACCGGGTATTACAACTATGATATGTCGATTCCAGCAATGTCTTTCATTCTTGTCTTTATCATTTCATTTCTCTCACTCTCTTTCTCTTACAGTAAATGAGGTATGATCTCCTCCCTTCATCAGTGCATGGGATTAGATGGACCCATGTGGAAAGGTGACATTAATACTCCACTGTGGAGCTGCCTGCTGGGTAATTAGCTGTGAGCCAGAAGCTCAGTGCTGTATTGTTTCCAGTGGCTCTACATGCTCTGTGGCTATGTCTCTCTCTCTCTCTCTCTCTCTCTCTCTCTCTCACACACACACACACACACACACACACACACACACACACACACACACACAGTTCTCTCAAACCCAACAGAGGAGGGGCAAAGATAACGTGATTCTGTGCATGATCAGCGACGGTATGAAGGAATCCATCAAAAACTGACCGCATTGTTTGCAGAGAACCATCTCTGATTTATGCCTGGATTCCTTGGAATGGAAAGAAATGGGAAAAAGAGAGAGAGAGGTAGAAGGACAAAGAAAGAGAAAGTGAGAGAGAGAAAAGGGGGGAGAGAGAGCAGAAAAACACAAATAGAAAAAAGCCAGCAAATGATAAAAAGGGAATCACATTATATGAGAAATACAAAAAGGGTGAAGGGAGAAAATGAGCAAGCAAAATAAGAAGAAATGGTTGTAGTTTCACTGCCAGCCAGCAGGATGCACTGTTCTACCACAGCAAGCAAGAGGAAACCTTTACGTTTTCATTAATACCTCCTCTCTGACACTTCATCTGTCAGATCACTGATCAGTTCCCTGCATGCCATCAGCGCATTGGTCAGAGTGGTAATTTGCCGACTCCACGCCACATGTGCCACTGATAAACTCATCTTCTTCTGAAGAGCATACTGGAGATCAAGATCAAGTCACTAGAGAGACAGAAGACTCCTCCGTTTCAGGAGGTGACCCCTCCATTTCCAGCTGACAGCAGGGAACACCCCCCTCCTTTACATGCAACAGTACTGCAGGTCCCTCCTTTACATGCAACAGTACTGCAGGTCCCTCCTTCACATGCAACAGTACTGCAGGTCCCTCCTTCACATGCAACAGTACTGCAGGTCCCTCCTTCACATGCAACAGTACTGCAGGTCCCTCCTTTACATGCAACAGTACTGCAGGTCCCTCCTTTACATGCAACAGTACTGCAGGTCCCTCCTTCACATGCAACAGTACTGCAGGTCCCTCCTTTACATGCAACAGTACTGCAGGTCTCTCCTTTACATGCAACAGTACTGCAGGTCCCTCCTTTACATGCAACAGTACTGCAGGTGCCTCCTTTACATGCAACAGTACTACAGGTCCCTCCTTTACATGCAACAGTACTGCACGTCCCTCCTTTACATGTACAGGACCTGTACGTTCAAATGTAAAAGCAAGGTGACTACTTTGTGCTTCACAACAGGGAAACCACATCTTCACACTGGAAAGGAGTGAACGTGCTGGGCAGAGTTCTACTGCACGGAGGAGGGTAACTGCGTAGTGTACTTTATCACACACGCCAGCCAAACCGCTCATGCTCAGACAGTAACAGTGATGGAGTAATAATGCTGTAAGGACGTGTCAGAGAGGTCCTTCATCAGCTGTGAAAGCAAAGTGCTTCTGAATTAGTAGGAGGAGGAACGAATTTGTTTATATCATTGTGGTAATGAGGTTGGTAGTATCCAGGAAGCAGTTTCCCTATGGAAGCCACGTCCAAGGCCATTTCCCAAGACCTGTTCCGTCTCAGTCGCTGCAACTTCACAGACCAGCACAGTCTGTCTGTACCCCATGTTATGGTGGACCTTTGCAGAATCCACAAAATAATACACCTCCACAACTTCATGTTTCATAATCTCTGGCCACATTCAGGTGATCCACCATGACATCCACACGCCCACTGGAGTGGCCCTCTTGTACCAGAGGCTTGCTGAGTACCAGAGGCTGCTGTTACACCATAGAGGAAGATACTGACAAAATGCTCAAGGTGGAAGTCACCAAGCCCTTCTGTAGCCTGTGGTTCGGCTCAATTATCCTGGTATCAAAGCAAGGCCATCTTCTGGCACTTCTGCAATGACTTCAAATGAAGTGTCTCGGTTTGACTCCTACACCCTCACCAAAGTGGATGAACTCACTGACCGGCTAGGTTGGGCCCTACTTGTCGCCATGTTTGACCTGATGAAGGGGCACTGGCAGGTGGCCCTGACCCAGGACTGCCTGACCCGGGACTGCCTGACCCGGGACTGCCTTCTCAATGTCCAGCAGACATTGGAGGTCTCTGCTCTCATCTCCAGATGCAGAGCCTGAAACCCCCACGATCAGTTCAAGGCAGCCTACACGAATAATGTCATTATCCACTCCACCCCTACACCACTGGGTAGGAAACATCGCCAGTCTTCTGACTACAGCTATGCACCACCACCTGTACCACCTATTTAGAGCTGCATGTTCAGGCTGGTCTAGGGGAGGTCTAGCGACTCCAGCCTGCTGTACATCATTCTGTGGACTTGTCTGGTTTTCAGATCTTCTCTTTTTTTGCTCAGATTTGTTGCCAGTTTCCAAGTCTTCACCCGTTTTGTCTGCCTGATTGTTTTTTTGACTTGGGCTGTTTTTTTTGGGCCCTGTTCTGTGGATCTCCCTTGTTGTTCTATTAAACCACTGAGAAATTACCTATTTGTCATTGCATTCCTCCTCGCTGAGAAAGGGTACACACGAAGAAGGTCAAGTGGAATGCAGAAATTGAATCCACCTTCCAGCTGCACAACAATCGTCTAGCCACTGAGTCAATGTGACAGAACCCCGAGTCCATGAGGCCTTTCATCAGCTCCTGCTTCATACAAGGGTCCCGAGGCAGTCCCAACACGGGACTCTGAAGAGAAGGAACGCCTGGTGCTCGTCGTTAACAGATGGTGCCCTGGAACACGAAGCCTTGGCCATCACGTGAGCCAGTGAACAACTATGAATCTTAAATTTGTACAATTTTTTTTTGTAGGAAAAAACATTGAATTGCAGATTTTGTTGATATGGAAGGAAGACATCAGGAGTGGAGATAGAGATAGCACAGACTGAACAGCATCACCACAGACTGAACAGCATCACCACAGACTGAACAGCATCATCACAGACTGAACAGCATCACCACAGACTGAACAGCATCACCACAGACTGAACAGCATCACCACAGACTGAACAGCATCATCACAGACTGAACAGCATCACCACAGAGTGAACAGCATCATCACAGACTGAACAGCATCACCACAGAGTGAACAGCATCATCACAGACTGAACAGCATCACCACAGACTGAACAGCATCACCACAGACTGAACAGCATCACCACAGAGTGAACAGCATCATCACAGACTGAACAGCATCATCACAGACTGAACAGCATCACCACAGACTGAACAGCATCACCACAGAGTGAACAGCATCATCACAGACTGATTCACCTACAGACAAGATGTACAACATTTCTACACTGCTGCTTTATTTTGTTTAATGTTTCTTACGTTAACTGGTTTGCTGAAGTAGTTTATTAGAACACTACTTGTCTTGTTTTGCTGTTGGCCCTGAAATATATGGAGTTGGTTTGAGCGGCAGGAGGTGTTCGGTTAGCTGTGACCGTGTCGTTATCGCTAGCTCACCTACACACTGCACTCTCCGCTCAGCCTGTGTGTCACACGACTGCACATATCACACTGGAGAAATGGAGCACCTAGAGTTATTCTACTGTTCAAACAGGAGGACATTCGGTTATTCTGTCAGCCATTAGCCCTGCAACCCAGCTTATATTGTCAGCTATAACCAGCAGCGTAGAAGCAGCTTTACATTTTATGTCACTGTTTTTGAATTGCATGTACACCATTTTTTACTATCTATCTACACATCCATCTCGACAAGGATGGAGATGTTTACTTGGCGTGCTATAGATTTTGTGGAAGATCTTCTGTAGTTAGCTCAGTTGTCTATGGAATTATCTCCGTAGTTGACTATCCAATCGTTTGCTGTGCCCACACATTTCCCCACCCCCTCCCTCATCCTCGCCCCCGTTCTGCAACAAGGATGTGGGAAATGAAAGAGATGTATGAGGAGTATGATGTGTTTTTGAAGAACACTTATACTGACACTTTCATTTCCTAAACTTTGAAGTGTAATAAAACCAAAAAGACCTTTCCGCCCAACTTTTATTTGAATACAAGTACAAATAATAACAATAATAATAATAATAATAATAACAAACTCTCTACACATCCCAATATATACACACACGTACATACATCTATAAGAACCTATAGGAAAGAAGGAAGTATTCAAAATGTACACAGTCACTAAATAAGTATATATAGGGCACCACAGGTGCAAGTGTTCTAAGTTCTATCATAATTTGTATGATATTTTCTCCACTGGTAAACAATGAACACATATAATCTCTTCTTAGAAGGAGCCTCTGATTTTAACTGTAATACCAAGATATTTTTTTAGGAAAGTATATTAGAATGTTTTGATGACAGATATATTCAGAGTTTGTACCGACTTTATGTGCGAGTCTGAATCCTCTTTTAGTAACCCTGCATTTTGTCACAGAGAGAATACATGTGTAACAGTACCTAGATAATATTTCAAATACTTTCAACGTTCAGGTTTTGGTAGGGCCACAATCGTTCGACCATTCTTCACTGCAGAATAGCAGATCTAAATAATTCTCCCTGACCAACTATAACGTACCAGAACAATCTTACCATTCAACTTACTTAAATGTCCTTGGCCAGGTGCAATGAGCCAGACGTGAATACAAGACCCCGGGCATAATGACGCTAATGAAAAACTTCAGTAGGTCCTTTTCAGTGGTTACAATTAGCAAAATATATTCAAAACGGATTATGGTGGCAATCGCTTGAATCACGCGCAGCATATCCGAGGGTAAAGGTACTCGCGCAGAGGCGCTGGGGTGTGAAAGTCACATTACGAAACTATTACTCAGCGTGTGGGACGGCTGACAATTTACGCATGATTGCCAGACAATTAAAAAGTCATTTCAAAAGGTGTGAAATTAATTGATCAAAGGAGAGAATTCTAAAGAAAGCAACAGATCCGATAGATAGATATTCTGTTTTTAAAATGCAGACGCGAGTGAAAATGTTACAATCCGTGCCGATAAAACCAGGATTAAAACGCATTCTAGAAAATCAACGAAAACTTTCACCAAGCAACGTGTGCGCGCGGAGAGCGTTTCTGTCAACAAGATCACAGCCACCTGCTGAACACAGATGGTGAAATGCGTCTCATATGTTGTGAGGGACACTCCAGTTTACATTCATTGCTTCGCGCGTCACTATCCTCAGATGGTTAGTTTATGCGTTCAGAAGTTATGAAATGGTCACTCAGGTGGATGGCCTTGTCTTGAAGGTCACGCGAACGCCATCTACTAAATATCCTACTCTCATCTCAGTGATGCCGAGGCTCGTTTCACCACCTCCACCACCCTTAATTACTCTGCGTTAAACATCTCGTTCAAGACCCGAAATATTGTTTATTTATCCCGGTTAGTACTTTGCTAATTGAGCTTCTTACTGCGTGTGTACCAGCAACCGACCTGTAAGACAGGAACCACTCACGAAACGGGCCAATTCGGGGAAAGAACGTGCCAACCGTTGTCGTTTCCGACATACTCTCTCGCACGTGCTTTTGTTCCGTCTTCCTCTTAACTTGGCGCGAGCCAGGAGCAGCTGTGGGGAATTAGTAGGCAGCTGCCACGCGCGACCAGGTTTGCTCCGCCTTGGGGCCGCGAGTGATAGTCGCTGTCCGTGGTGCTAATTCTGTGCTTCGTTCGAATGCAACGAACCAAAGCTGCAGTACCCACAGGACAGGACATCGCAGTGCACGTGTCTGTGAATTATTTTAAAGACTAAACTCGAGCCTTACATACACGTGCACTCGTGCGCTCTCACACAAACACACACATCTGTATGGCCTCCGCACTCATTAGGGGCTGCGTTCTGCCATTTCGGTGGTATTTTCTGATCTGATCTCGTGAACCTTGAGAAGCTGACGATGATTATTAAGGATATTCAAGGACACGGCTGGGGTCCTAGACAGAGACACGCGCGTGCACTAAGCCAAGGAAATTGTGCATGTTTTGTGACATTTTTTAAAAACACCAGATTTAGTGTTTAAATAGACGACGAGTAAACTGTGTGAACTGCTGCACTGAAAAGCTGATCCTGAGTACTGATTCAGTCGAATTCTTTTAGTCATAAACATTTGCACATGTGTGTGAGTATATATGAGTGTGTGTGTGCATGATGTGACATTTAGCTGAAAGTCAAATATTGTCAAGCCTTATGAATAAAAGACCTCTCATCCCACCCTGTGACTGACCACCCAACACACACACACACACACACACACACTCTCACAGACTTTCTTTTGCACACACATACACTGATCTCATACAGTGATTGTACCACGATTAGAACAGCCATGTCCAGTAATGTTATGGTATAGCTCTTGAGAAAATATGAATCTCCTAAGGCTGAATGAATGAATCTCCTAAGCAGATGTTTGATCAGTCAGATGCAGAATGCAGTGAGAAACTCTGTTGATTTGCCATAGTGTTGATTTACCATAGTGTTGATTTGCCATAGTGTTGATTTACCATAGTGTTGATTTACCATGGTGTTGATTTACCATAGTGTTGATTTACCATGGTGTTGATTTACCATAGTGTTGATTTACCATAGTGTTGATTTACCATGGTGTTGATTTACCATGGTGTTGATTTACCATAGTGTTGATTTACCATGGTGTTGATTTACCATAGTGTTGATTTACCATAGTGTTGATTTACCATGGTGTTGATTTACCATAGTGTTGATTTACCATGGTGTTGATTTACCATAGTGTTGATTTACCATGGTGTTGATTTACCATAGTGTTGATTTACCATAGTGTTGATTGATATGCAGCAACTCCTCATCACTGGTTTGAGTTATTTAAAATCACATGGTGTACCAGCATTCAAGTGGATGTACAGTACAGGGGCACAAAACACTGCCCCCTGCTGGCTGAAGGTGCACATTATCAAGTTAGAGGAGTAGGTGTTAGAAGTGTTGGAAAATGCTCTATGTCTGATTAGAGCTTCAGCACCACTTGCAATTTTATAATAATTTCATTGAATCTGAATTTCACTGAATTTAATTCATTTGATTGAATCTGCATATCTGAGGTGCACCAGCTGTTCTAGCCTGTCACTCTGAAACGTTTCAGGTGTTTGTTTGACAAGGCTGAACTTAATTCACTATTAACATTATTTTTTTAATATAAGCAATGAGTTGAGTTCTCCACACTCAGCTCCTTCTTCAGTTCTGCACTGTTTGTTATTCATGAACGGGCCTCCACCAGAACCGGCAGACAGCAGGGCCGTCGCACAGGGCCGTCGCACAGGGCCGTCGCACAGGGCCGTCGCACAGGGCCAGGAGCTCCTGAAATGTTTTACACACACATTCTTAAGAGGCCATGGAGTGTACGAACAAGTTTAGAGGAGCATCAGGGTGTGTGTGCAATGTTCTCTGAGAGAGAGAGAGAGAGAGAGAGAGAGGGAGAGAGAGAGATAGAGCACGAAATGATATAACACAAGTTCACCCCGGTTTATGTTTTAGCTTCCTGACTTTTTCTATTTGCTAAAAATACATCTGCACCTAATAGCTTATTGGAGAGGTAAACAGCAAAGGTTCTCATCAGTGCAAAAAAGAACTACATGAGTCCATGGGCTCTAAACAGTATATCCCAAACTTTATTTCCTGTGTAGAGGCGTACCATAGGACAGGGGGAGCAGTCACAGTTAGTGGACTTCCTTTCTATTACTTCGAGTGCAACATAAAGAGAAAAAAAACTACAAAAATCATAGTCATCAATTTTCATAGTCAAATGAACACAAATGAACACGATGGTCAGGATAAACAAAAAATGGGAGGGAGAGTGATAGAAAGAACAGAGGGAGAGAGAAAGAGAGAGGGAGGGAGAGAGAGGGAGAAAGACGGAGAAAGGAGAGACGAGAGAGAAGCAGAGAGAGGGAGAGAGAGACTGAGGTGGAGGAGAGAGAATGGGAGAAAGAGAAGGAGCGAGAGAGATGGAGAGGGAAAGAGAGAAAGGGAGAGAGAGAGGGGGAGAGAGGGAAAGAAGGAGAAAGAGAGAGAGAAAGGGAAGCAGATAGAGAAGATGTGACAGACAGGCACCTGACACCTTGCACTTACAGAACCGTTAGGACATGATGACCCAGCGGTGCTTACAGGGGAAAAGGGGGGCACACTTTTGTCCAGAGACGTATACATTAGGGTTCAACCTCCATTCATCCTACATTTATAAATCCACCAGTCACATTTTCAGACCCAAATCCAGTTACAGAACCTTGAATCTGATATGAGCAATGCAGAAACTGTTTCAGAAATATTAAAGCTATTAAAGCTTTTTAAAAACTCAGTATCACTAACAACGGTTTTCAGGTGGTGTTCAACTAATTTTTATTATTATTATTAGTAGTAGTAGTATGATCATCATCATCATCATTATTATTATTATTATTATTATTATTATTATTATTAATTTTAAATAATAATAATAAGTTACTAATACTGTTACTAAATTGTGAAGAATTTGCATGATTAAATCTGTTAGAATCCTGGGGAGCATTTTATCACAAGCATATCACAAGGTGCCAGAGGGCAGAGAGGGGGCAGATAGGGGGCAGATAGGGCAGAGAGGGGGCAGAGAGGGGGCAGATAGGGGGCAGAGAGGGCAGAGAGGGGGCAGAGAGGGGGCAGAGAGAGGGCAGATAGGGGGCAGATAGGTCAGAGAGGGGACAGAGAGGGCAGAGAGGGGGCAGATAGGGGGCAGATAGGGCAGAGAGGGGGCAGATAGGTCAGAGAGGGGACAGAGAGGGCAGAGGGGGCAGAGAGAGGGCAGAAAGGGCAGAGCAGAGAACACTATTATCAAAGATACTATTAAAACCCCTGAAAAAACTCTGAGTCCATCTGAGCAGGGGGGGGGGGCTGGAGTGGGAGGGTTGAAATGATAGACACACACATCAGGCAAACGTTACCATGACGATTCACAGACATTCTCCCAACATCAGAATGGAGCATTAATATTTGCAAGATGTTGAACAGATCTGGTACATATACAAACACTTTATGCATCCCCCTTATTTCTTAATAATGTTAGAAATGTCCCCAAATATCTCTCTCTCTCACACATACATACATACACACACACACACACACACACACACACATTCACACGTATGCGCACTGCTCAGCGAAGAAAAAAAGGACAAAATAAGCTATAAAAGGCAATATTTGTCATTCTTCAGTCACTAAGGGTTCAAAATAAATACGCATTACTCTATGTTAATGCCAATAGGATCAGCTTTGATTCATCTGTACAGTATATACATATGAACTCTTCATTGACAAAATATCCTTTGATGTACAATATTCTCTTATAACGTCAAATAATACAACCATGGCAACAAGCAAGATGAGGCATAATTATTATTATCGTTGTTGTTATTGTTATTATTATCATCATCATCATCATTGTTATTATCATTATTATTTGTACAAGTACCCATGCACCCCTATGATGAAAAGCCCCATGTGCTAGAACAACAGATACTGCCTTTTGCATATGCATGTGCAAGTCAGAACCAAGATAGAAACTCACTCAAAGCTAAAGTATTGACAGAGAAGAAAAACAGAACAAAGAAACAGACAAAACCAAAGTCCTTATATCTATACAGCTTTCACACCTCTTCCAATAACATTACCGAATGGGTTACTGCTTACTATATACAGACAGGTTAGCATCCATGCACAGTGTCAACAAGGAGCACGTTAACATTCCAAATATGGACATGGGGGCGGGGAAAGGGGGAGGGGTTTCGGCTGCACGCGAGCATTTGAAATGCAGTGACAGCCACGATCACAGGCCACGCCCACAGCTAGATGTGCCAGCAGAAGCCACGTAGACAAGTTTGATAATGCAGACACGCTAGCTAGGCGGACCCGCCCACCAGGGGGCGTGGTTATGCAGCTTGTAGATGCATCCCACCAAGATAAGCTGTGCTCTGCCGTCATCCCCAGTTAAATGCAGATACACACACACACACACACACACACACACACATCCAGACATGCACTGCGATCAGTAGCCGAACGTCGGCAGCAGCGGGCTGCACGCGTGGGACATCCGTCAGGGCTGGCCCCGCCCACAGCAGGGCGTGGAGTATGGCTGTGTTTCACGTGGCTCCACGGTCCTCTTACGCGCTCCGTATTATTGGTTTTGAAGGAATATCAGAGTTCGAGACACACAAGTCTTTTTTTTCTTCATTCATTTCCGCATCTTTCCGCGTATCGTATGTCGTTGGTGCTTGTGCCTTTCGTTGGAGTTCTGAGAAACGGCACGTAAAGAGTGGAATGTCCTTCAACGTCCTTCAACGTTTATTTTCATAAGAAACGTGGGAGCCAGTGCAAACATTTTTGTCTTCAATTAAAAAATAAGGAAAAAAATAAATAAAAACAAAAAAGAAATGAAAAGTCAGCAATTTTAGTATTTTTCCGTCAATCATCGAGCTACATCTACTACAAACCCTGATGCACTCCAATTCCCATAATTCCTAAAATGCTTAAGACACTCAGCAGTCCTTGAAAGCTGAGACACAGTTGTAGAGGGTGCAGGCTATACCCCTCACATCACATATAAATACTCATAAGAAAGAACCCCCAGCAGGGCAAAACTTCACCAAATGGTTTTTTTATGACTCCTCACAGGGGCAATTTTTGGTGTTGGTAAAAAATGTCATCGTCAAGTACAAA
>JAGXOD010000017.1:2460000-2477500 GCA_020368025.1 Brachyhypopomus occidentalis
ATAACTATCCTTGTAGTATTCCTGATAGATAATTGTACTGATAGTTATCGTATAAAAGATTATTGCCTGATAAATATTCATTTATTATGTAAATGAGCTTTGATATTGCACATACTGCTTGTACACAGGTTTTCTACAATACAAATGAAGGCAATATTTTTAAAAGCCTGTCTAGACCCATCAGTCTTACAATTCACCAAAGCTTCTTTTATTTCGATATTTTGGACCAACTTGATAGCGAAGAAAAAGCAAAAGCTTTGTAAAGTGCTGATTTTGTGTCTGACCAAACCAGCTCAGCCAAAAGACGTTTCAGTGACTGGCATCTGATACAGCACCATCAGGGGCCTCTCACATCTGATACAGCACCATCAGGGGCCTCTCACATCTGATACAGCACCATCAGGGGCCTCTCACATCTGATACAGCACCATCAGGGGCCTCTCACATCTGATACAGCACCATCAGGGGCCTCTCTTCTGATGCAGCACCATCAGGGGCCTCTCACATCTGATACAGCCTCTTATCTGATACAGCACCATCAGGGGCCTCTCACATCTGATACAGCACCATCAGGGGCCTCTCACATCTGATACAGCACCAGCAGGGGCCTCTCACATCTGATACAGCACCATCAGGGGCCTCTCACATCTGATACAGCACAATCAGGGGCCTCTCACATCTGATACAGCACCATCAGGGGCCTCTCTTATCTGATACAGCATCATCAGGGGCCTCTCACATCTGATACAGCACCATCAGGGGCCTCTCACATCTGATACAGCACAATCAGGGGCCTCTCACATCTGATACAGCACCATCAGGGGCCTCTAACATCTGATACAGCACCATCAGGGGCCTCTCTTATCTGATACAGCATCATCAGGGGCCTCTCACATCTGATACAGCACCATCAGGGGCCTCTCACATCTGATACAGCACCATCAGGGGCCTCTCTTATCTGATACAGCACCATCAGGGGCCTCTCACATCTGATACAGCACCATCAGGGGCCTCTCTTATCTGATACAGCACCATCAGGGGCCTCTCCCATCTGATACAGCACCATCAGGGGCCTCTCACATCTGATACAGCACCATCAGGGGCACTCACATCTGATACAGCACCATCAGGGGCCTCACATCTGATACAGCACCATCAGGGGCCTCTAACATCTGATACAGCACCATCAGGGGCCTCTCCCATCTGATACAGCACCATCAGGGGCCTCTCACATCTGATACAGCACCATCAGGGGCCTCTCACATCTGATACAGCACCATCAGGGGCCTCTAACATCTGATACAGCACCATCAGGGGCCTCTCACATCTGATACAGCACCATCAGGGGCCTCTCACATCTGATACAGCACCATCAGGGGCCTCTCTTATCTGATACAGCACCATCAGGGGCCTCTCACATCTGATACAGCACCATCAGGGGCCTCTCACATCTGATACAGCATCATCAGGGGCCTCTCCCATCTGATACAGCACCATCAGGGGCCTCTCACATCTGATACAGCACCATCAGGGGCCTCTAACATCTGTGCTTGTCTGAATGAGGAACTACTGGCAGAGATGCTGTTGATATGCTCACTGGTGCCACCTGTTGGTGCAAAGGGAAGTTTTCACATCCATGATGCATCATTTAGTTTAAATTTCAGCACTGTGGTTAAATTCTTTCAGGGATTTTCAGGTTTAACCTGATGTCATGCACCTTAAGAATAATTGGTTTGACTATGGTTTACGGAACTGTCTCAGCATTCTTAACACTGGAACAGTAATTCTGACGTAATCGTGCTTTGAATAAACAAGTCAGTACTGCTCTTAAAGAATGAGTACGCTGTGTTTGTCGGTTAATCAAAACAACCCATGCAACCCAAACAGCACAGCACACCTCTACAACATTACCGAGTTTACTTGTTCAGGGAGGAAATGTCATGTCACATTTGAGATCCAACTTCATTTTTAACATTTGCAATACACTAATTTGTCAGAATAAAAAACAGACAGACTTGTGGGCATGTAATGACGCAAGTGATTATTACACCTCCACAGACTCAAGCAGTGAGGCAACTCAAGGGCGAGCTCAGCTCGTGAGCGTGAGATGAGATGGAGGTGGATTTGAGCCTCTGATGCTCTACACAGGTTAGGCAGAGTGGCTGGGAGAGGATGATTGGGGGGGGGGGGGGCAGAGGGGTGTGTAGGAGAGGGGGTGATGGAGGTGGGGGTGTAGAGGGGGGTGTAGTAGAGGGGGTGATGGAGGTGGGGGGGTGTAGAGAGGGTGTAGTAGAGGGGGTGATGGAGGTGGGGGTGTAGAGGGGGTGTAGGAGAGGGGGTGATGGAGGTGGGGGTGTAGAGGGGGGTGAAGTAGAAGGGGTGTAGTAGTAGAGGGGGGTGTAGGAGAGGGGGTGATGGAGGTGGGGGGGTAGAGGGGGGTGTAGGAGAGGGGGTGATGGAGGTGGGGGTGTAGAGGGGGGTGTAGGAGAGGGGGTGATGGAGGTGGGGGGTGTAGAGGGGGTGTAGTAGAGGGGGTGATGGAGGTGGGGGGTGTAGAGGGGGTGTAGGAGAGGGGGTGATGGAGGTGGGGGTGTAGAGGGGGGTGTAGGAGAGGGGGTGATGGAGGTGGGGGGTGTAGAGGGGGTGTAGTAGAGGGGGTGATGGAGGTGGGGGTGTAGAGGGGTGTGTAGGAGAGGGGGTGATGGAGGTGGGGGTGTAGAGGGGGGTGAAGTAGAAGGGGGTGTAGTAGAGGGGGGTGTAGGAGAGGGGGTGATGGAGGTGGGGGGTGTAGAGGGGTGTGTAGGAGAGGGGGTGATGGAGGGGGGGGGTAGAGGGGGGTGTAGTAGAGGGGGTGATGGAGGTGGGGGGTGTAGAGGGTGTAGTAGGGGGTGATGGAGGTGGGGTAGAGGGGGTGGTAGAGGGGGTGATGGAGGTGGGGGGGGGTGTAGCAGGGGGTGTAGTAGAGGGGGTGATGGAGGTGGGGGTGTAGAGGGGTGTGTAGGAGAGGGGGTGATGGAGGTGGGGGTGTAGAGAGGGTGTGGTAGAGGGGGTGATGGAGGTGGGGGGTGTAGCAGGGGGTGTAGTAGAGGGGGTGAAGTGGACAAACACAAAGAAGAGAGTGAGAGGGAGGGGGAAGAGGAGGAGGGAAACAGCTGGGAGAGAGAGAGAGAGAGAGAGAGAGAGAGAGAGAGAGAGAGAGAGAGAGAGAGAGAGAGAGAGAGAGAGAGAGAGAGAGAGAGAGAGAGAGAGAGAGAGAGAGAGAGAGAGAGAGAGAGAGAGAGAGACAGAGAGAGAAGAAAGATGAAGTTGGGGTAAGAATGTGAGGAACACACAGGTGGACATTTGCAAGAAAGGGAGATGGAGAAGAAAGAGAGAAGAAGAGGACAGACAACAGACAGGAAGTTCAGCTCTGAGCAGGCTGGGAGCAGACAGGAAGTTCAGCTCTGAGCAGGCTGGGAGCAGACAGGAAGTTCAGCTCTGTGCAGGCTGGGAGCAGACAGGAAGTTCAGCTCTGAGCAGGCTGGGAGCAGACAGGAAGTTCAGCTCTGAGCAGGCTGGGAGCAGACAGGAAGTTCAGCTCTGAGCAGGCTGGGAGCAGACAGGAAGTTCAGCTCTGAGCAGGCTGGGAGCAGACAGGAAGTTCAGCTCTGTCCAGGCTGGGAGCAGACAGGAAGTTCAGCTCTGTCCAGGCTTGGAGCAGACAGGAAGTTCAGCTCTGAGCAGGCTGGGAGCAGACAGGAAGTTCAGCTCTGTCCAGGCTGGGAGCAGACAGGAAGTTCAGCTCTGCTAGCACTTCTACTCAGACCTGCATGTCTGTAATCATACATGTGCACTGGCCTCTCTTTAAACCCACTGAAAAGTGAAGTTTGTGGAGGGTTGTGTACAGTTTTTTGAAGGATTGGTTATAAGTGTAAAGTGTGTTGAGGGTGGTTTGTCGAGCTACTTCCACTATACTGTGGAGTATTTTGTGGTGTGGTATGGGTATTTGAAAGCTAGAGAGAGGGAGAGCATGTGTGTGTGTGTGTGTGTGTGAGTGTGTGTGCGTGAGTGTGTGTGTGTGTGTGTGAGTGTCTGTGCATGTTTAGCCTGTATATAAATGCATCTATCCAGCACCCAGAGTCTGTGTATGCTTCTGTGTCTGTGTGTGTGTTTGTGTGTGTTTGCGTGTATGTTTGTATGTGTGTGTAAGTGTGTGTGTGAAATGGCATGCGTTCTTGTATGCGTGTGTGTGTATTTGTGTGTGTTTGCATGTGTGTTTATGTGTGCTGTTAGAGAATGTGTGACTGAATAATCACACCTTCTCCACACACAGCAGAGGTGTGTCAGCTGTCTGCTCTGTCTGGAAGAGCCTGCAGAGGAGACCTGCTGGAACTGCTGCACTATTACAAACCTTACACACTAACTCATATATCCTAAAGCCTCTTACACTAACTCATATATCCTAAAGCCTCTTACACTAACTCAAATATCCTAAAGCCTCTTACACTAACTCATATATCCTAAAGCCTCTTACACTAACTCATATATCCTAAACAATTTACACTAACTCATATATCCTAAAAAAATTGCCCTCTTACACTAACTCATATATCCTAAAAAAAAGCCTAACTCATATATCTTACACTAACTCATATATCCTAAAAAAATTAAACTCATATATTACACTAACTCATATATCCTAAAGCCTCTTACACTAACTCAAATATCCTAAAGCCTCTTACACTAACTCATATATCCTAAAGCCTCTTACACTAACTCATATATCCTAAACAATTTACACTAACTCATATATCCTAAAAAAATTAGCCTAACTCATATATCCTAAACAATTTACACTAACTCATATATCCTAAAAAAATTAGCCTAACTCATATATCCTAAACAACAATTTACACTAACTCATATATCCTAAAAAAATTAGCCTAACTCATATATCCTAAACAATTTACACTAACTCATATATCCTAAACAATTTAGCCTAACTCATATATCCTAAACTATTTACACTAACTCATATATCCTAAACAATTTACACTAACTCATATATCCTAAACAATTTAGCATAACTCATATATCCTAAAGCCTTTTGCTGCACCCAGAAAGGCAGTGTGAACTACGAGTGTCACTGTGTGCTAGAATCGCTGCTTTTCTCTGTGTGTGTGACAGTAAAGAACTTGATTTAATGTGACTTGTGTCACTCCGGCCAGCTCCGGAGCCATCGTCATGGAAACAGCACACACTGATATCAGATAGGGAGTACTGACACGCGTGTGCTAGTGGATGGTGTTTGCAGTATTAGTGTAATGCAGCTGATGGCCAAAGGAAACATGGAGAAATCCGAAACCCTCATAGCTATACATGCTTTAAACTACTCTGTATGTACTACGGAGTATGTAGTATTGAGTAGGAAGTACAGAGTGTGTAGTACAGAGGGTGTAGTACAGAGGGTGTAGTATAGAGTGTGTAGTACAGAGGGTGTAGTATAGAGTGTGTAGTACAGAGTGTGTCGTGTAGATTATGTAGCAAAAAGTTAGATGGTAAAAATTCCTCCCTATGATACATGATGGGTGTCATAATGGGGCGGCCAGACCTACTGCCACTAATACTGTGTGCATGAGGTGTGTGTGTGTGTGTGTGTGTGTGTGTGTGCGTGCGTGAACAGATGTGCATGTGCGCACTGGTGTGCGTGTGTATATGTGTGCACTTTTTTGTGTGTGTGTGTGTGTGTGTGTGCATGTGTGAACAGATGTGCATGTGCGCACTGGTGTGCGTGTGTATATGTGTGCACTTTTGTGTGTGTGTGTGTGTGTGTGTGTGTGTGTGAGTTGCTCTCCACAGCACACATCATGACAGATGAGCCTAATCTGCAGGTCAGTAGGAGGGCACTCCAGCTGAACTTTTAATTAAATAATTTATCACAATCATAGCCTTTCCAACACACACACACACAAACCCACACAGCCACAGACACACACATGCCTCCTCCCTACACACACACTCACACACACACACACACACACACACACACACACACACACACACACTGATCCTCTGTGCGTGATAAATGACAGTATCATATGTTCCTGGCCGTGGATGAGCTGAGTGTCTCTATGTGACGTCTCACTCTGCTCTTCCTCCTCCTCGTCTAGCTGCCACAAACAGGTCTGCTGTTCTCTTCAGCAATAAGGGTGCAGCTATCAGTCTGTCTCTGACACACACGCTAGCCAAACACTTCCCCCCAAACCCTCCTCTACACACACTTTACCTATATATTTACAGCGTCTGGCACACGCCTTTGTCCAGAGTTTCTGGACAGAAGTGCCTTGCCGATATCAAAAACATCCTCATGTGAGCACAGACAAGTCAGCCTGAAGAATATCGTCAGCCCAAGGCCCTCGCTACCGTGGAAGGGAAGATAGAAAAGTGTTTTAAAGTGCAGACTTAAGTGCAGATTTGAGTGCAGATTTGAGTGTATATTTAAGTGCTCGGCGACTCTGTGAAAAGGTGAGTCTCAGCCTGCTTTTCAAGGCAGTGCTTTCTGTCAAGCTCTCTTCCACACACGCTTTCTCTCTTTCTTTCTGTGTCGATTTAAAAAAAAACGTTCATTTTTAAATATATATAAAGTGCTAGAATAAAGTTCTATCCTCTCCCACCCCCCCTCTCACCTGGCACTGACGTTCCCAGCGCTACGAACACCACGGCCGTGACGGAGTCTTTGAGGCCAACGGTACAGCCGAAGTGGGAGGCCAGGTCTCCGATGAACGCCGTCAGCACCCCGATCATGATGATGGACACCACGAAACACGCCCAGCCGTTCCAGTAGTCAGTGGGTGGGACGAAGGCGAAGAGAACCTTCCAGAAAACGGTGAGGAAGTGCATGACGTAGTCGAAACAGGAGGGCAGCTTTTCCTCGCCGCACTCTTCGTCGTCGTCATCCTCACCTGCAAATACAAGAGCACGAGCAAAAAGCGAGTGAGAGAAAGAGGAGGGAAGGTCAACAAGGGAGAGGGAGGGAGAGGGGGAAGAAAAGACGAGTGTCGTGCTTCAAAGCAGTACATGGGCAAGACATGAAATGAAGGTTCTCTCAATTTGAACTAAACACACACACAGACACACACACATACACACACACAGACCATCAAAGTTAAACACTCCAGGATGTTCTGTGAGAATAAGTGGCTATCCATTTCTTACCAACAACAAAAACACTGAGAACAAGGCTCTCTAAAGGGTGGACAGGATTCTGTGTGCGTGTGTGTGTGTGTGTGTGCGTGCGTGTGTGTGTGTGCACATAAGTTTGAGTGACAGACCAATCTGTTTGTTATTCCATCCATGGAGACTTTGAAAGCATGCAAAGAGCAGCTTACACACACACACACACACACACACACACAGCCCTCTCCATCAGGTACGGCACTTTAAGAAAGGATTATGTGTCAGGATGTTTGGCAGCAGCCTGAACACCAAACATGTCCTGTCAGGGCATCCAGCGCTCAGCAGGGCCCTCCGTGCCCCACAGGTGATGCTGGTGAAAGCAGGACCTACGCTTGCAGGACCCACGTCCTGTTTACTTGCTCATTTGGCATGAGCGTCGGGACTTCAGTGGATTCAAACCTGATCACACAACTCGCTTTTTCTACAGGATTGAAGGCATCCATCTCCACGCCCACCAAAGCCCCATTACATTACACACCATGACTCCAACCTGTCCACCATGTGTGTGGCACCATATTAATGTACAAGACACACATCCATAAGGTCATGACCCCAATAGGGAAAGGTCGTAAGGTCGGAGGCAGGGCAGCTGCAGTGTCGGGCTCAGGCCCCGAGAACGAGCTGAGAGGGCAGATTGAGGGCCAGGGGAGAAAGGTTGGGGTAAGAGAACCCATCCCTATGTGGGTGGTACCGTCTGTGTGAGATGAGACACTGTGAGCTGAGATGAGACACTGTGAGCTGAGATGAGACACTGTGAGCTGTGAGCTGAAGACACTTGGTGGGTTTCTGTGCTTTTCTTAACTTGCAGAGCAATACAGCTGCGCTAAGGCAGGGGCAGTTGGCAGGGGGCAGTTGGCAGGGGCAGTTGGCGGGGGCAGTTGGCAGGGGAAGGAGGAGCCGACCTCAACACATGTATTTAATGCACTATGTAGCAATCGTATTAGAATCTGGTTAATGGGAGACAATGGCAAGGCACCTAACTCCAACTGCTCCCCGGGCTAGGGCTAGGGCTAGGGTTAGGGTTAGGGCTAGGGCTAGGGCTAGGGCTAGGGTTAGGGCTAGGGCTAGGGCTAGGGCTGCCCACCGCTCTGGGCACGTGTGCACCACAGCCCCTTAGTGATCACTAGTGTGTGTGTGTGTTCTGAATGCACAGATGGGTAAATGCGGAGGACAAATTTCGATTGGGGTGAAAATCACAATTGACAATGTGGCTTAACTTAAAAAAAAAAAAAAGATACAATCTAAATGCATGAAATGTTGAAGTGTACATGCGGTCACACACGCACCAGAACGTCTGCTCCTGTAAGGTGATGAAACTGAGTTTAGGTGTCGATACAGATGAACAGACAGATTCAGATGTATGCAATAGGAAATATGATTCAATGTGCATCAGATTCCTCCCTCGAGGGCCTTTTGTTAAAGACTGAACGTTATAAATCTGAAGGACGGCTTTGCCCTGAGGTACTGAGGGTCGGTGTCAGGCCAGAGGCTCTGAGGAGAACGTGGTGGAATATTTAAATGATTTATAAATGCACTGAGATATTTCAGCATTTTTAATCTCAGAGCCATCCAACTCCATAACCAGAGGTCACACACACACACACACACATACACACACACACACACACACAGGACAGCAGGTCAAGGATCCAGTCATATTTCAGACCATGGTTGTGTCTTAGGGGGGTGTGTCTGGTTAAGTGCTTGTGGGTCGCATGTGGGAGTGTAACAGTTGGGAGGAGCAAGCAGACTTGACTGCATGTATTGACTGGGATTACTGGGGCAAATCCACGAAACACTGGGAAAACAGGCGGACTGGGTAACCATAGGTACCTGGGTCAAAGATTCACCTCACAGGTAGTACACTACCAGCAGGAAACACAACTTAGTAACAGAAAAGACTTTACAAGCCCCACAGCTAAGTGGAGAGTATATATACACATTTTTTATGAGGCCATCATTAACTGTAGGTGTGTGTGTGTGTGTGTGTGTGTTGTGAGAGAATAGTGGGCAGGGCCAGGGTGGAACCAGGAGTCAGAGCAACAGTAGGAATCTGGAGTGGAGCCTCACACACTGGATTCACACACACAAACACACACACACACACGCACACCAGGTAATCTTTTCACTTTCACTCAGTGAGGTGTCGATACAGATGAACAGGAAGTTCTGACTACAAACATTAAATGCTCCAAGGACGAATTCACAATCATTTGAACTGTATGATGGAATTGCTCCATATTCAGAAGTGTGTAATAGGAAATATGATTCAATGTGCATCAGATTCATCCCTCCAGACTGAACGTTATAAATCTGAAGGACGGCTTTGCCCTGAGGTACTGAGGAGAACGTGGTGGAATATTTAAAGGATTTATAAATGCACTGAGATATTTCAGCATTTTTAATCTCAGAGCCATCCAACTCCATAACCAGAGGTCACACACACACACAGGTCAGCAGGTCTGACAGCAGGTCAGAGATCAAGTCATAAATCAGACTGTGCTCATGTGTATATGTTGTGAGTGTGTGTGGGTATATGCGTGCATGTGTGTGTTTGCATGTGCTAGTGTCTGTATACGTGTGTGTTAATGTAGGTTTGTGAATAGCGCTAATGTATGTTTGCTTGTGTAAACAAACACATGTATAAACAACCTCAAAAGGAACTCTGACCACCTTATTGTGACAGTGCATGTGCATCGTTAGTTAGTGCATGTGCATCGTTAGTTAGTGCATGTGCATCGTTAGTTAGTGCATGTGTGTTGTTAGTTTGATCTCCATAGAAACGGTGGGTGAGCAAACTGTCTCATTTTTCACACTCGCACTCATTTCACAGTTCATTGCTCATGAAACACACACACACACACACACACACACACACACACACACACACACACACACACACACACACACACACACACAGACACACACACACACACACACACACACACACACACACACACAGACACAGACACAGACACACACACACACACACACACACTCACACACAGTTTCTTTTGGGCCAGCCTCACAATCTTCATTTCTACACACACACTCCACCCCATAGGAAGATACACACTGGTGTTTGATGGCTGTTCAACTATAAGAGCTTCATATTACAGCCCTGATTTAAACTACAGGTGTGTGTGTGTGTGTGTGTGTGTGTGTGTGTGTGTGTGTGCGTGCGTGCGTGCGTGCGTGCGTGCGTGCGTGTGTGTGTATGTTCTTCCCCCGTTCCTCCTGGCTGATGTAATCTAGGTGTCAGGTTGGCTGATGTTTGTGAACTGCCCCTTTCAAACAATGCTGCCCACTCTCAGGTGAGCTGGACCAGAGTCTGTCTGGGCCCCCATGTTGCTCTGACCTGGTGCTGGTTCTGTTGAGCTGTGGTGTGTTCTGCTGAACTGTGGTGTGTTCTGCTGAACTCTGGTCTTTGGTCTTCATGTTCACAGCCTTCCTTCAGATTCACACTGTGACCAAGGCACCTGAATTAAGGAGGTCTTTTGTCCAGAAAAGGTGGACATTTTAAGGATTCCCCTGCTGTGTCCTCATTAGGGCAGTGTCCTCCTCAGGGCAGTGTCCTCATCAGGGCACTGCATGAGGTGTGTGTGAAACAGATGCAAAGCGCTTTGTAAGTCGCTCAGGATAAGAGCGTCTGCTAATGTCCTAAATAATGTAAATGTCATATTTGTCAATTGTGATTTTCACCCCAATTGACATTTGTCCTCCACATTTACCCATTTCACCCCCCTCACTGCTGCTCAGTGTACCTATGTGCACAAGCCAATTAACAGCAACAGCCAATTAACAGCCAATTAACAATCAAAGCAGAAGAATGCTGATAAAAGGTGGAAATGAAGTAGAGATGGGACCAATACGATACAATCTTATATCGGTATCGGGTCCAATACTGCAGATATTTACTCATCGGACAGACATGGTCGATTCAGTTACCGATCCATATTCCAGTCCACAGCTTGCGCTCGACCATAAACCTGCCGTAACCATAACATAACGTAACATGAGACACGTCACCAGTTCGAATTCCAGTCTACATCTTACCAAGAACCCGGCAACTTCAGTCGGAAACTTAGTGAGCAAATATCGGTGCGAGTAAAATGTTTTTAAGATGTTTTTTTTCTAGCCTGGAAATGACGAAAAGCAAAACAGCTACTCTGACGGTGTGTAAAGCCCCCGCGTCCTGATACACTTGCATTGTACAGTACAAGCAAATTTCAAATATTTAAGGTGGATTAAAAGGTTACGGCTGTTGCAAATACCTGTTTGTATGTGAAGCCTCATGATTTAAACTTCAACACACCCCAACAACAATAGTGGCCACATTAAAATAAGAAGAGCTCTTGGATCAGAACCTTTATCAGTATTGGCAGTTGTATATCGGAATCGGATCGGAACTGATTCCAGAGCTGGCGGGGATGAAGCTGGATTACCGTGGTAACCCCTTACTAAAGGAAACACACACAGTCAGGCTGCTACGACACAGGCAGAATTCAGCTAAACCAAGCACGTGGCTCACGGCTCTCTACAGAGCGGAGGACAAATCCCAGCTCAAACGGGACTGGGAGAACTGGGAGCAGGGGGGGCAGGAACAGAGGAAGACCAGTGTCTTATATTCCCATCCATTAAAAACTCATTTAATCTGGTGCGATTGATGAGTCTGGTGAGCCATCAGCGCTCAGCTACATGACCTATTAGGCAGGTGATGACAGATCAGAAAAGACAGCCGTGTGTCACACACACACACACACACACACACATTTAACCTTGCTTTGCCCCTGGGCTCAAATAGACACGCTGAGGGCTGAAGTGTGAATTGCCAACAACACCTGATCCACACAAACACACACACAGAACATGGTTAGGGGCACGTTAGGTCACTAGGATTATTGTTTTGAGATGATATGGATAGTAACTTCTGGGGCTAGGCAACTCTCTCTCTCTCTCTCTCAATCTATCTCTCTATCCCTCTCCATCTTTACATCTTTTCCCATCCATCTTTCACAATCTCTCTCCATCTTTCACAATCTCTCTCTCCCTCTCCATCTCTCTCTCTCTCTCAGTGTCAGTCTCAGTCCATCTAACCTGTGAGCTTTGTTTCTCTCCTTTTTACTACATTTGTTTATTTTATTATCTTTGGTTTTCTAATAGTGGTTTGGGCAGCTATTAAAATGCTAAGATCAAGATGACAGTAAATGCAAGCGTTTTATAGAAAACATTTATCTGTTGAATCCCCCCTCCGCATGTGCCCTGAGTCCTACTGCATACAGGCCAGCAGAGGGCACCGAGAGGAGGCAGGATATTGGAGACACAGGCACCGATAGCCCCCACCCCCAGACGCCCCCCCCACCAACACACACACACACACACACAGACTTACCGGCACTCACTGTGATGGCCTCGATGAACTGATCCCTCCAGCTATTAGTGCCAACCAGCAGAGCCAAGTTGGTCTTTTTAATCAGTTTATCAACAGTGTTCTGCATAGAGAGAGAAAGAGGGGGGGGAGAGTGAGGGAGAGAGAGGGGAAGAGAGAGAGAGGGAGAGAGAGAGAGAGAGAGAGAGAGAGAGGGAGAGAGAGAGAGAGAGAGAGAGAGAGAGAGGGAGAGAGAGGGGAAGAGAGAGAGGGAGAGAGAGAGTGAGGGAGAGAGAGGGGGAGAAAGAGAGAGACACACACACACACACACACACACACACCACACACACACACACACACACACACACACACACACACACACACACACACACACACACACACACACACACACACACACACACACACACACACACACACACACACTTCAGACAGGGCAGAATAAGACCCACGGAGAGCATATTGAGGTCCAACTTGTCAGGCTACCTCGTTATGAAGTTTGTCTGGGCTTGAAGTGTGTACATGTCTGGCCAAAAGGTGTGTGTGGGCCGTGGAAGTGTATATATGGGTTTAAAGTGTCTCTTCAAAGTGAATATGTATGTGCATGTGTGAAGAGTGAGTGTAGTGAAGAGTCGAAAAACGACCTCATGAAATTCCCTTACATGGTGTGTGTGTGTGTGTGTGTTTGAGAGAGTGAGGGGTTTGATCTATAACACGCTCCCAACTTCTGTCTCCTTCGAGACACATGAATCCAGACGCTGCAGACACGTCCCAGGAGAGGCGCCCCTGCAGCAGAGGCGCCCCTGGAGGAGAGGCGCCCCTGGAGGAGAGGCTCCCCTGGAGGAGACCTCTGCCTGCCCCTCTACACACGGCCTTCAGACGTCCAGCAGGGGCCAGAGGAACTGAGGCGGAGGTGAACAAGCCTCTCCTCCCCACCCAGAGTGCTGGGCGGCTTCAGCACATTCCCACCCACAGACCGCCCCAAAAAGGAGGCTCACGGGTTTTTATGTGACTCCTTCCAGGGCGGCACTCGCCCCAGCAACCTCAGAAGCACAGAGAGACCTGCATCCTGGACACAGGGCTCCGCTCTCACCTTGAACTCGTAGGACTCCTCGATGATGACCTCCAGTTTGACGTGCTCCCCCAGAGTGGGTTTGCCCATTTCTGCGATGCGACGCTCCTCTTCCTCCTCTCCTGTCAGAGGCTCCGCCTCTTCCTGTGGTTCTTCCTTCACTTCCTCTGCAGACAGAGCAGTCTTTCCTGTTACATGGGTCTGTTCTATCTACACGCTGATCAGGGCTGAATCACTCAACCTTTTAGAATTGGCTACAAGATTAAACTTTGTAATTAAATTGAGATTCTACATTGTAATATAATGCTTATGTTTGTTTTGATACTTTATTGATCAAGACCAAACATTTAGATTAGCATCTCGTAATACTGTAACAGCAAGGAGCAGCTTTTCAGGACATTTTAGTGAAAATTACCTCCAAATCAAACAATATGGAGTTCGACTATGAGCCGAGTATATCAGCGTTAGATCAGATCCCTGCTGTATGTGTAGAGAAATTCAACACAGCTTCATGCAAAGAGATGTTGAGGGAACACGTGCACACACACACACACACACACACAGCAGACACTGGGGATGTAGAGGACATGGATGAAAGATGAAAATGTGATGGGTAATGTAGGATGTGGAAATGACTCCATTAGCTTAGGTACATTAGGATAGGGGGAGTGAAACAAAATCTCTCTCTCTCTCACACACACACACACACACACACTTATGAATGCACACACCAACACACACACACACTGGGTGGGGAAGGAGAAAATTAAAACCCACTTGGCAATACCAGGTTCATTTGGAGGAGGAGATGACCTTTAACCTTAGTTTTCTTTCCTCCCATCTGTTCTTTCTGTATCTCACCTTCTCTCCACACTGTGTCTCTCCCTTCTCTCTCTCTCTTCTCTCTTTCTCTATCTCTCTCTCCGTCCTACGCGCATTGACTGTGAAAAATTCCAAAACACTTGGCTATATGGAGCACTATCATCACTATCATATATATATATATATATATATATGTGTGTGTGTGTGTGTGTGTGTGTGTGTGTGTGTGGTGTGTACACAAATATTTCTTTCTTTCTTTCTTTTTTCCCCTTGACTCTCCTAATAGGGTTTTCATTCATTTAGTGGTCAGGTCTGGGTCTGGAGGGCCGGTGCTCTGCGATGGTGGTTTTCATGCTGTAAGACACCTTTCTGTACCTGGTCTGGAAATGATCCGTTAGGCTGAACAGGGCGTGTCTGAGCAGGGCTAACAGGGCGTGTCTGAGCAGGGCCAACAGGGCGTGTATGAGCAGGGCTAACAGGGTTTGTATGAGCAGGGCTAACAGGGTGTGTATGAGCAGGGCTAACAGGGTGTGTTTGAGCAGGGCTAACAGGGTGTGTTTGAGCAGGGCTAACAGGGCGTGTCTGAGCAGGGCCAACAGGGCGTGTATGAGCAGGGCTAACAGGGTGTGTCTGAGCAGGGCTAACAGGGCGTGTATGAGCAGGGCTAACAGGGTGTGTTTGAGCAGGGCTAACAGGGTGTGTCTGAGCAGGGCTAACAGGGCGTGTCTGAGCAGGGCTAACAGGGTGTGTCTGAGCAGGGCTAACAGGGCGTGTCTGAGCAGGGCTAACAGGGCGTGTCTGAGCAGGGCTAACAGGGTGTGTTTGAGCAGGGCTAACAGGGCGTGTCTGAGCAGGGCTAACAGGGCGTGTCTGAGCAGGGCCAACAGGGCGTGTATGAGCAGGGCTAACAGGGCGTGTATGAGCAGGGCTAACAGGGCGTGTATGAGCAGGACCGCTAACAGGGCGTGTCTGAGCAGCGCTAACAGGGTGTGTATGAGCAGGGCTAACAGGGCGTGTCTGAGCAGGGCTAACAGGGCGTGTCTGAGCAGGGCTAACAGGGTGTGTATGAGCAGGGCTAACAGGGTGTGTCTGAGCAGGGCTAACAGGGCGTGTATGAGCAGGGCTAACAGGGTGTGTTTGAGCAGGGCTAACAGGGTGTGTCTGAGCAGGGCTAACAGGGCGTGTCTGAGCAGGGCTAACAGGGCGTGTCTGAGCAGGGCTAACAGGGCGTGTCTGAGCAGGGCTAACAGGGCGTGTCTGAGCAGGGCTAACAGGGTGTGTTTGAGCAGGGCTAACAGGGCGTGTCTGAGCAGGGCTAACAGGGCGTGTCTGAGCAGGGCCAACAGGGCGTGTATGAGCAGGGCTAACAGGGCGTGTCTGAGCAGGGCTAACAGGGCGTGTATGAGCAGGACCGCTAACAGGGCGTGTCTGAGCAGGGCTAACAGGGTGTGTATGAGCAGGGCTAACAGGGCGTGTCTGAGCAGGGCTAACAGGGCGTGTCTGAGCAGGGCTAACAGGGTGTGTATGAGCAGGAGCAGGGGGCTAACAGGGCTAACAGGGCGTGTCTGAGCAGGGCTAACAGGGTGTGTATGAGCAGGGCTAACAGGGGGTGTCTGAGCAGGGCTAACAGGGCGTGTCTGAGCAGGGCTAACAGGGTGTGTATGAGCAGGGCTAACAGGGCGTGTATGAGCAGGGCTAACAGGGCGTGTCTGAGCAGGGCTAACAGGGCGTGTATGAGCAGGACCGCTAACAGGGCATGTCTGAGCAGCGCTAACAGGGTGTGTATGAGCAGGGCTAACAGGGTGTGTCTGAGCAGGGCTAACAGGGCGTGTCTGAGCAGGGCTAACAGGGCGTGTATGAGCAGGGCTAACAGGGCGTGTCTGAGCAGGGCTAACAGGGTGTGTATGAGCAGGGCTAACAGGGCGTGTATGAGCAGGGCTAACAGGGCGTGTCTGAGCAGGGCTAACAGGTCCAGCCTCTCCCAGTGGTTCTGAGACTGGTGCTGGGCAAACTGATTTACAACACGGAGCAGTGCATTAAAAGCGAGGTGGTGCTTTTGTGCCAGGCGGTATCGTCCTCACAGCTACACTGCGGATCGCTTCTGCAGGGTTCCCCATTCTCACCATTCTGAGATGCTCACCACTCGTCATCTAGCACGGAGATATTTTTTCGTTTGTAACTAATGAACTTAATTATGCAAATAGTACTCAAGTGGATAACAACACCGGTATTATTGTTTGTCATTCATATTTCCTCACCCAAACACATCCCTTCTAGCAGAAAGAAGAGATAGAGAGACAGGGAAAGAGTCATATATATATATGTAGAGAGGGAGAGAGAGAGAGAGAGAGAGAGAGAGAGAGATAGAGTGAGAGAGAGATAGAGTGAGAGAGAGAGAGAGAGAGAGAGAGAGAGAGAGAGAGAGAGAGAGTGAGAGAGAGAGTGAGTGAGAGAGAGTGAGAGAGAGAGAGTGAGAGAGAGTGAGAGAGAGAGAGAGAGAGAGAGAGAGAGAGAGAGAGAGAGAGAGAGAGAGAGAGAGAGAGAGAGAGAGAGAGAGAGAGAGAGAGAGAGAGAGTGAGAGAGATAGAGAGAGAGAGAGAGAGAGAGTGACTGCCCTAGTGATTCTGCCACTGTGTGAACCAGTTCCCAAGCTCCCCTATGGTCTGACACTGGAGCACATTGATTATAGCTGATCGAGGCCACATTACAAGGTTCATGATGCTTTCAAAAGATAAAAAAAAAAGACTTGATTACTGACCCCAAAACTGATCAGTGATCAGTAGAGGAAGAGCTCAGGAAGTGTGTGCCCAGGGAGGCTACGCTGCTAAAGTGCTTGGTGAATATATACTGACAGTTGAATACTCAGCATTTCCACTCCATGTAGGGAGGTGTGTGGAGGAGAGGCTAACTGCACTTCTCAACATGTGCCCTAATGGACGCCTGTGATTGGCTAGCTGTGCATCCTTCCCGTCCAATGAGAGCATGACTAAGTGAGCTCTAGTGTA
>JAGXOD010000017.1:2480000-2497500 GCA_020368025.1 Brachyhypopomus occidentalis
GTGGTGGGGGGAGGGGCGTGATTATATATGTGTGTGTGGGGGGGGGAGGGGCGTGATTATATATGTGTGTGGTGGGGGGAGGGGCATGATTATATATGTGTGTGGTGGGGGGAGGGGCGTGATTATATATATGTGTGATTATATATATGTGTGTGGAGGGGGGAGGGGCATGATTATATATGTGTGTGTGGTGGGGGGGTGATTATATATGTGTGGGGGGGAGGGGCGTGATTATATATGTGTGTGTGGGGGGGGGGGCGTGATTATATATGTGTGTGTGGTGGGGGGAGGGGCGTGATTATATATGTGTGTGTGGTGGGGGGAGGTGGTGGGGGGAGGGGTCAAACAGTCTGATGGAGGCTAGATTGACTTGATCAGCAATTACAGTGATGTTAATGAGCAGAAGAGCTGCTCTCTCTTTCACCATCTCTCTCTCTCTCTCTCTCTCTCTCTCTTTCTGTCTCTTTCCCTCTTTCTTCGTCTTGTATCTATAAGCAGCAGGGGAAGGAAGCTGCTCTATGAAGCCTCATTAAAAGCCCTCCATCCATTCAGCTCCACTCTGCCTACTGATCCCTCCACACTCGTGAGAATCACTGAGCTTAATCGGAGCTGATCTGGCATTGGTCTCTGCGAGGACGCGAATAAAGACGGGCTTGTTTATCCTCGTCTGAGACCGTCCCACTTCACTAACTGCACTCTGTGTGTTTGTGTGTGTGTGTGTGTGTGTGTGTGTGTGAGCTTGCGTGCGTGTGCAGTGTAAGAGAGAGAGTGCGAGATAGAGATCCAGTGTGAGGTACATTAGCTGTATTAGAGAAGAGCTATCTGGTGGTATTGTACACTCCTCCTCGGGTGTTTGGAGGGCTGTTGAGAGCCTGTAGTGCTTTTTATGCACTGAGTCTTGCTAATTGGGTGCCGTTAATTAGTCATTACTCTAACAAACCTCTGTGCAATGACCTTAACCAACCCAGCCAACCAGGCATGGCGTGACTAATGAAAATTACTGTGTTTGTGTGTGTGTGTGTGTGAGCGCGCGCGCGCGTGTGTGTGTGTGTGTGTGTACCTACCTATCCATCTACCTATCTACCTATCTATCTACCTACCTACCTATCCATCTACCTATCTACTTATCTATCTACCTACCTACCTATCCATCTACCTACCTACCTATCTATCTACCTACCTACGTATCCATCTACCTATCTACCTATCTATCTACCTACCTATCTATCTACCTACCTACCTATCTATCTACCTACCTACCTATCCATCTACCTACCTACCTATCTATCTACCTACCTATGTATCCATCTACCTACCTACCTACCTATCTATCTACCTACCTACCTATCCATCTACCTATCTACCTATCTATCTACCTACCTACGTATCCATCTACCTACCTACCTATCTATCTACCTACCTACCTATCCATCTATCTATCTATCTACCTACCTACCTACCTACGTATCCATCTACCTACCTACCTACCTACCTATCCATCTATCTACATCTATCTACCTATCCATCTATCTATCTATCTACCTACCTACCTACTTTGCACCAAATATCCCAAATGAGAGCCCATCTCACTGTCCGCTGTGGCAACGCTACATACGGTATACGGTACATTAGGGAGGTGGTGCTCCAGTAGCTGTGCTCCACCCAGAGCACATGGTGGTGTGTGTATACGGTACATTAGGGAGGTGGTGCTCCAGAGTAGCTGTGCTCCACCCAGAGCACATGGTGGTGTGTGTATACGGTACATTAGGGAGGTGGTGCTCCAGAGTAGCTGTGCTCCACCCAGAGCACATGGTGGTGTGTATACGGTACATTAGGGAGGTGGTGCTCCAGAGTAGCTGTGCTCCACCCAGAGCACATGGTGGTGTGTGTATACGGTACATTAGGGAGGTGGTGCTCCAGAGTAGCTGTGCTCCGCCCAGAGCACATGGTGGTGTGTGTTGTGCTGGTGTCTCTGAGACAAACGACTGTCAGATTTAAGCAATAAATGACAAACAAACTGCTGTTGTCACCGTCGGCTAATTTCAGCTTCAGGCTTTTAATTTAAACTCAGTGGGCATTAAGTACTTGTTTTGAGTTATTTATTTTTAGTTTATGTAATGCTACTAACATCTAAACAATTTACCAGTGTACCTTTGGTTTGAAACCAACGTGTTACTAGACCAATGTGTCTACTCGTCTGCAGAAGCAGCTGACCAGAGATCAGGCCACATGTTCTGGAATGGCACGACCACGGGACCCAAAATCTGTACTAGACACAAAATCTGTAATTAATCTTTTCGAGTGGTGTTTTACAAAATGGATGTCTGCAGCAAATTAGTTGTCATGGTGTGTTTGTGAAGCTTAAATGGAAGTTGTTTTCTAATGCATACATTGTCAATTAACCTCAGACTTTGTTGTTTTATTCAAAGGCAAAAGGCAAACAAATGTGATGTGTTCAAGCTAAGGGACAGAAAGGAACATAACTCAATGTTGTTTCATATTAGTAATGATTTAAATGATCACAATATTTGCTAATGTAATGTCACCATGCTGGGCCATGTGGTGTGTGTGTGTGGGTGATGCTGGGGTCTTTACTCATGTGTTGTTGTCAAGGTTTTCCTTCACTGAACAAATCTTTTCCTCATCCTTAACAGTACCACTTTAATCTACTGCAGCTCAGTAAGAACAGTCTCTCTCTCTCTCTCTCTCTCTCTCACACACACACACACACACACACACACACACTCACTCACACACACACACACACACACGCACGCACGCACACACACACACACACACACACACACGCACACACGCACACACACAGCTGCACATGACAGGAAATGGACTTGTTGTTTGCCAGAGCCTGGAAGAGTGACAGTAGCTGCACACGTCTGCTGTCCTGTCGTCTCTCTATCTGTCTCTCTCTATCTGTCTCTCTCTCCTGTCATCTCTCTCTCTATCTGTCTCTCTCTCCTGTCATGTCTCTCTCTATATGTCTATCTCTCTATCTGTCTCTTTCCTGTCATCTCTCTCTCTATATGTCTGTCTCTCTATCTGTCTCTCTCTCCTGTCATCTCTCTCTCTATATGTCTGTCTCTCTATCTGTCTCTCTCTCCTGTCATCTCTCTCTCTATCTTTCTCTTGCTGTCTGTCTCTCTCTCCTGTCATCTGTCTATCTGTCATGTCTGTCTATCTGTCTCTCTCCTGTCATCTGTCTATCTGTCTCTCTCTATCTGTCTATCATGCCATCTCACTTGATGATTCTTCTGTAGGATCTAATGAGAACTGTTATACAGTCCTGCCCATGAACACAAATAATTAATGTGTGTGTGTGTGTGTGTGCACGCTTGTGTGTTTGCTGTGTGTACAATTAAGTGGTTATGGTTAGTTTTATTCAGATACTCTGCATTGAAACATTGGAGTGAGTATATGAGCTCAGCAGTGGTTGTGTGTGTGTGTGTTTAGGTGTGTGTGCGTGCGTGCTTGTGTGCCTGCATTCTGGTAAATAAATGTTTGAATAACAAATAAAGAAAAAAAGTCTTTATCAAATCAGTTAACTAAATTAGTTTACTCTTTCACTCCTTCCCTCTCACTCATTCTCCTTTCCTCCACCGCTCTCTCTCCCTCTCTGTCTTCAGCCCCATCTCTCTCACTCCTCCCCTCCCTCTCTCTCTCTGTTCTCACTTATCACCTGACCTCTCTGAGCTGTGTTTATAATTTGCAACATCATACGGTCTGAAGTTTCCAGTGTCTGAGTACTATCCTGTAATTATTTTAATGCAACATCTGATTGTTGCTATATAAAACCCTTTATCTGAATCAATAAACACACCCCAAAGGTTAATAAATCATGCGGATTAACCACAGACGCAGTGGTGAAGGGGAAGGCTACGGAAACATAGATGTCTGATAACGACCCCGGTGGCGGTCAGAAGCCATTTCTCCCACTGAGCTGCCTGGTACAGTTTAGATTCATAATATCCTCTGTGTGAAGGACTGACAACTAATGCAGGAATAATCTCTTATAGATGTGACCAGTAAAGCAAAACAAATGTGCTCATAACAAAAACATTTCTGGAGCGGTTTTCTCTTCCTATGCATTTTATATTTGTGTGTGTTGTATTAACAAATGAGCACTAATGAGATACCACAAAACCTTTTGAGATTGGTAGGACACCAGGCAGACGGGAGGAGAGCGAGAGAGACACTAGTGAAGAGCACAGAGGAATAAAGGAGAGAGAGAGAGAGCGAGAAAGCGAGAGAGTGAAAGAGGCAGAAAGGGAGAGAGAGAAAGAGAGAGAGAGAGGAACCTCTGTGTCCTGTGCGTCCTCTCCTCCTCCACTGCGGGGTCTCGAGCACTAAATAAAAGTTGCTCTGCTTATCGTACTCCTCTCGATCGAGAACCCTGACCAAGATCGTCTTCCTGCAGAGACAAGACAACAGGCAAGGGAGTTGGAACCACGCATGATAGCCACACACACACACACACACACACACACACTCACACACACACACACACACACACACACACACACACACACTGGGGCCGGATTGAAGGATGGTGGGCGATGAAAATCCATGAGAGTCCACACCATGATGAGGGAGCTCAGAGAGGGATGCTTGTCTGTGTGTGTGTGTGTGTGTGTGTGTGACCCTCCCCTCTCTCTGTCTCCCCCTGCTGGTGTGGAGGCTGGCTGGCCCTTTGCTCAGGCCACGCCCCCCACCTTTCTTCTCATTGGTCTCTATGAGCTGCGGTTCTCCGATCTCCAGGAAGAAGCTCTTGTTTTTCTCATACTCCTCGTCGTCGATTATCCTTACTTTTATCGTTTTGCTGGAGGAAGAGAGGGAGGGAGAGGAGAGAGGGAGTGGAAAAAGAGAGAAAAAGAGAAGAGGAAGAGAGTGAGGAAACAACAGACCAGTGAGGGAAAAAGAGCGAGAGATTCAAAATCACCCACCACCCACAAGCAGGAAAGAGAGGGAGGAGACGACACACACACACACACACACACACACACACACACACACACACACACACACACACACACACACACACACACACACACACACACACACACACACACACACACACACACACACACACACACTCACACACAAACACACACACACACACACACACACACACACACACACCGATACTATTTTTTTCTTAGCCACTGCATGAAACACAATATAAACTGATGACAGCCATCACAAGACTGATGACACTGGGGTGTTTTCCCGCTCGCTTGGTAAACGGATTCTGGAGAATCCGCTTGAGATGCTACCCTGCAGAAGGTGTCGCAGCGCTGTGAACATCTTCACCGTTACAGAAAGGCATTCACTCACTTCCTCCCACCATCACAAGGCCTGCCAATAACCTGGCGAATATCATTACTGTAGTATGAAACTGTGATCCTTGGAAACCTTGAATGTCATAACATAAACATGTTAACACTGTTACAATGTTTAACACTGGCCGTATAATGTTGGGCCTGTGACAGTGTCTTTCTGACATGGAGGCCTCAGGTGACTCGGTTTGGATCCTGATCACTCCTATAAAGATCTGCACAGGTGAGTTCAGGTTGTGATTGTCATATTCCGAAAATTATTCACAAAATTAACTGTGTTAATCTTCAAAGCCAATATAGTTCTCATTTGGAAGTTCTTCAGTTACTGACTTTAACCAAACTACTTTCGACTCGATTAGAAAAGTCCCAAAATGCTATTACTGAAAATAACAATTAAGCTCCAGCCACCAATTAGCATTATGCTAATTAGCTAAATCTAATTGTTATTCATTGGTGCCCTCATTATCGTTTTAGGTGAAGTACTTCTTTAAATAACCTTAAAATGGGTTTGAGGGATTTGCAGACATGCTGCATTATCACCGAACCATGCACCGTGTGTGTTTAAGTGCGTGCTTGAAGCAAAATGTCAAGCAAATCACAAACAAGACGCGAGTCCTCCAGCTCCTCTGAGTCTATTTGAAAGGGCAGAGTGACATGGCGGCCAGAGGAATGCGCGAGGTAGATGAAGAATTGCTTTTCTTTACATTTACGTGACTCAGCGCGTGGGAATCGGTCACGTTTTCCACACAGCCACTGTAAAGCTCACACGTCACCAGCCGTGAATTCACCAGTGCATAGAAATCACTCGCCACTTATTCACCATAGCGCACTCGTTTAAAATAATGCTAAAAGACGAACGGAGAACGGAGGAGACGGGCGGGAGGATCATTTATAGCGCAAGAGCAGGAAGACGAGTGGGTGTAGGAGAGACCAGCGGTCAACAGAGGAAGAGGAAAGGTGAGCGAAAGAGGAAAAGAAACAGGAGGAGAAAATCCGAGATGAGCCGGCGGCAGCAGACGGAAGAGACGAGGGCGCCCGTCAAACATGGCCGCTACGCCTCGGCCGCTACGCCTCTTTTAATGTCTGCTCCACTCCATGGACGTCATAGCAACACAACAGAGACACACACACAGCAGCTCAGTTGAAAAGGCACAAATATGTACAGTATATATATATACGGTCATGTTGTATATCCAGGTCTCTCTGAGCATGGCTGAGGGACTGTGCCTCCTGTCATGCTACGTGTGCTTAGCGGTCTACTGGGCTGTAGCTCACACAGCTACCATCCAGGCTTCTGCCATTTAATCTCTCAATCTCACTCACTCTCTCTCTCTCTCTCTCTCTCACTCTCTCTCTCTCTCTCTCTCTCTCACGCACACACAGTCTGGCTTCACCTAACTTCATGTATCTGTCTCTTCCTGATGAACTGGACGTGCCTGTGTGTGAATGTGTTGTGAGTGTGTATGCAGTAAATCCGACCGCTTTCACTTCGCAAAGCCTCCATTCCACTGAAGCCCAGAGCCACTACGGCACTGGGGGACACACTGGGCGGCTTGTACCCACCAGCACGCCATTTTGTACAGACAAAACTGCCCCACTTCCTGCCTGAGACACTGCACTGCAGCACATACAAAACAAGCCCAGTAAGACCCACAATCTGCATACTATATACATCCCATAATACACCGCATGCAGTACACACTGTAACACACAGCACACTGTCCACAGTGTAACACACAGTACACACTGTAACACACACTACACTGTCCATGGTGTAACACACAGTATACAGTACACACTGTAACACACAGCACGCTGTCCACGGTGTAACACACAGTATACAGTACACTGTAACACACACTACACTGTCCACAGTGTAACACACACTACACTGTCCACGGTGTAACACACAGTACACACTGTAACACACACTACACTGTCCACAGTGTAACACACAGTACACACTGTAACACACACTACACTGTCCATGGTGTAACACACAGTCTACACTGTAACACACACTACACTGTCCACAGTGTAACACACACTACACTGTCCACGGTGTAACACACAGTACACACTATAACACACACTACACTGTCCACAGTGTAACACACAGTACACACTGTAACACACACTACACTGTCCATGGTGTAACACACAGTATACAGTACACACTGTAACACACAGCACGCTGTCCACGGTGTAACACACAGTACACACTGTAACACACAGCACACTGTCCACAGTGTAACACACAGTACACACTGTAACACACACTACACTGTCCACAGTGTAACACACACTACACTGTCCATGGTGTAACACACAGTACACACTGTAACACACACTACACTGTCCACAGTGTAACACACACTACACTGTCCACGGTGTAACACACAGTACACACTGTAACACACACTACACTGTCCATGGTGTAACACACAGTATACAGTACACACTGTAACACACAGCACGCTGTCCACGGTGTAACACACAGTACACACTGTAACACACAGCACACTGTCCACAGTGTAACACAGTACACACTGTAACACACACTACACTGTCCACAACACACACTACACTGTGTCCACAGTGTAACACACACTACACTGTCCATGGTGTAACACACAGTATACAGTACACACTGTAACACACAGCACACTGTCCACAGTGTAACACACTGTCCATGGTGTAACACACAGTATGCAGTACACACAGTACACACAGTACACACAGTACACACAGCACACACAGTACACACAGTACACACTGTAACACACACACACTGTCCATGGTGTAACACACAGTATACAGTACACACTGTAACACACACAGCACGCTGTCCACGGTGTAACACACAGTACACAGTGCACACTGTAACACACACTACACTGTCCATGGTGTAACACACAGTATACAGTACACACTGTAACACACACTACACTGTCCACAGTGTAACACACACAGTACACAGTCCCACGTGTACCAGGCAGCTGTACACAGGAGCACAGATGACGAGGGAGAGGCCACGTGCTGTTGCATATACAGGCATCCACAGTGTGGAGATGTAGGAAAAGTGGACAAACCAAACAAGCAAATTAACACACACACACACACACTCACACTCACACACTGAAATTCCCAGGAACATTTTCTAGCAATGAGATCTACACTTAGCAACCACTCAAGAAAGGGAAAACAGAGCTCCTTTGATTAGGCTGAAAAACCACAACACAGTGGTGTGTGTATGTGTGTGTGTGCTTGTGTGTCAAAGATACAGACAGAAGACAAAAATGTGATTGACTGTGTTTAACATTCAAAACATGTCCTTTTTAAATGCTGAGGATGGACTGAGTAAATATGAGCTTGTGTGTGTGTGCATATGTGTGCGCGCATGCGTGTGTGTGTGTGTGTGTTTTCCAGCGAGAGCATCAGAGAGGCCAAATGAGGGGGAAAGACGGAAATATACATTTATCTTTAGTCTGCTGTGTCTGTTTGTAGTATATTTGCCATATTCCAGCAGTAGGCTAATCGTCAAAGCCAACTAAACATATCCAACCCCTTCCCCACCAACACCCCCAACACCCCACTACCCCATTAGCGCCCCACTAACACCCCAACACCACACTAACACCTCAACACCACACTAGCACCCACAACACCCCGTTAGCGCCCCACTAACACCCCCAACACCCTACTAACACCCCACTAACAACCCAACACCGCAATAACACCCCACTAACACTCCTTACCTACTACGTTCATGTTGGAGAAGAATGAGAACTCTGGAGTGTGTGCACATGTACATCTGTGTGTGTGACAGCAAACATCCTGATCGCCTGACTGTGTGCGGACTGACAGTCTTGTCTGCAACAATCTTCAAGCAAATGAATGTCCCTCTGACAATACACTACTGTGCACAGGTTATTACACTCTCTCACACACACACACACACACACACCCCTCCCTGCACATATTGATCGTATATGTGGAACAAAAGCAGACCTTCTGGAATAATGGAATGAGTGAGAAAAAGGGAGCAGAAGGAAGGAGAGAGAGAGAGAGAGAGAGAGAGAGAGAGAGAGAGAGTAGAAAGATAAAAGGGAGGAAGATGAAGGGCATACAGGTCAATAGGAGAATAAGGGCGGAGAGACAAGAGTACACACACACACTCGACATGCTAGAGGGACCTAAGAACAGAACAAAGCATACAAACATAAAATGTCACATGATCTCACATGGCCCACGTGGCCTTTTGACAGCCTGGGGATCAGCATAGCAGGTTCTATCCTGCATTTGCATAAAGGCTGTAATTTGGCGTGTAGACGCCGCCCATTATTAGGTAATAATGCAATGACTTGATAGAGCAACAAACTTGGCATGATTTACTGAAGAGGTCAAACAAAACAACTGCAAATGAGCTAAAAACACAAATACCAACAGAAGACCCACAGCAAACACAAACACAACTCTGTTTTCCTCTCTCTGGTCTTTTCTGCTAACGTTTAGGTGTGATGCCGAGTTCCAGCTACAGTTTGTGACTGTTGTGTGATGGTTGTGTTGTGTGATGGTTGTGTGATGGTTGTGCTTGTGTGATGGTTGTGTTGTGTGATGGTTGTGTGATGTGTTGTGTGATGGTTGTGTGATGGTTGTGTTGTGTGATGGTTGTGTGATGGTTGTGTGATGGTTGTGTGATGGTTGTGTGATGGTTGTGTTGTGTGATGGTTGTGTGATGGTTGTGTGATGGTTGTGTTGTGTGATGGTTATGTGATGGTTGTGTTGTGTGATGGTTATGTGATGGTTGTGTGATGGTTGTGTGATGATTGTGTTGTGTGATGGTTGTGTGATGGTTGTGTGATGGTTGTGTTGTGTGATGGTTATGTGATGGTTGTGTGATGGTTGTGTGATGGTTGTGTTGTATGATGGTTGTGTGATGGTTGTGTGATGGTTGTGTTGTGTGATGGTTGTGTGATGTGTTGTATAATGGTTTTGTGATGGTTGTGTTGTGTGATGGTTGTGTGATGTGTTGTGTGATGGTTGTGTGATGGTTGTGTGTTGTGTTGTGTGATGGTTGTGTGATGGTTGTGTTGTGTGATGGTTGTGTGATGGTTGTGTTGTGTGATGGTTGTGTGATGGTTGTGTTGTGTGATGGTTGTGTGATGGTTGTGTTGTGTGATGGTTGTGTGATGGTTGTGTTGTGTGATGGTTGTGTGATGTGTTGTATAATGGTTTTGTGATGGTTGTGTTGTGTGATGGTTGTGTGATGGTTGTGTTGTGTGATGGTTATGTGATGGTTGTGTTGTGTGATGGTTGTGTGATGGTTGTGTTGTGTGATGGTTGTGTGATGTGTTGTGTGATGGTTGTGTGATGGTTGTGTTGTGTGATGGTTGTGTGATGTGTTGTGTTGTGTGATGGTTGTGTGATGGTTGTGTGATGTGTTGTATAATGGTTTTGTGATGGTTGTGTTGTGTGATGGTTGTGTGATGTGTTGTGTGATGGTTGTGTGATGTGTTGTATAATGGTTTTGTGATGGTTGTGTTGTGTGATGGTTGTGTGATGGTTGTGTGATGGTTGTGTTGTGTGATGGTTGTGTGATGTGTTGTGTGATGGTTGTGTGATGGTTGTGTTGTGTGATGGTTGTGTGATGTGTTGTGTGATGGTTGTGTTGTGTGATGCTGCTGTTTTGTTGGCCAGTGTGCTGCCCTCTGACCCTGCATCTCTGTTTCACTGGGTTGGACCTCTGGGTTCTGGGTCAAGGTGAATTCAAACTGAAGTGAAGAGAAGGGAGAATTCCACTTTCAACTGACACACTTTCACAAGTTGAAATTGTCAGAGGAGACTAGAATGACAAGGAGACCCAATTTCCTCAAACACAGTTCTAATGTCTGTCAACTCATCTCCACCCACTATTCTCACAATTACTCCTGCATCTCCATCCACCCCCCACCCACTAGGGTAGGTTTTGACAGGCAGGCCTAAAGTGAGTAAATTAATTAGAATAAGCGTAACAGGTTTCCCCAGATATCAAAGTATGTGTGTGTGTGTGTGTGCGTGTGATTGTGTGAATGCAAACTCCTTTTACCATTCAAACTCAATGCTGAAAATGACACATTAATATTCATGTGCTGTGTTTAGATGCTCATTAATTATGTATGATCTGCAGTGCTTTCTGAGAAGGTGGAGTTAGAATTTCACACAGCAAAGTTTTAAATGGTAGAGTTGGAAATGGAAGAGTTAAAATGGTATACATAATCCTATTTAATAGTTTGGGCCAGTGCGTGCACTCCCACACACACACACACACACACACACACATTCGCACACACATACGCACACACACATACGCACACACATTCTCTTCCTGTTTCCATTCAGGAGAGAAGTATATATCAAGACTCTAGCTGCAGTAAGCAGATTTTCTCAGTAAATTACTTGAAGTCCAAAAGCAAAGTTTGTGTACTTGCATGTGTATTTGTGTGTGTGTGTGTGTGTGTGTGTGTTTACTGGCCCGGTACAACTGTGCCTGAGGGATTAGCAGCACATTTAAACTGTCCAGGCCACAAAAGGAAAAAAAAAAAAACACAAAACGATGGAGGAGGGAGGGAGATGGAGGGAGGGGAGGGGAGGGAGATGGAGGGGAGATGGAGGGAGGGAGGGGAGATGGAAGGTGGGAGTTGGAGGAGGGAGATGGAGGGAGGGAGGGGAGGGAGGGAGGGAGGGAGATGGAGGGAGGGAGGGGGGATGGAGGGAGGAGATGGAGGGAGGGAGATGGAGGGAGGGAGGGGAGATGGAGGGAGGGAGTTGGAGGGAGGGAGGGGAGGGGAGGGAGATGGAGGGAGGGAGGGGATGGATGGAGGAGGGGAGATGGAGGGAGGGAGGGAGATGGAGGGAGGGAGGGAGATGGAGGGAGGGAGGGGAGATGGAGGGAGGGAGATGGGAGATGGGGAGGGGAGATGGAGGGAGGGAGGGGAGATGGAGGAGGGAGATGGAGGAGGGGGGGGAGATGGAGGAGGGGAGATGGAGGAGGAAGATGGAGGAGGGAGGGAGATGGAGGGAGGGAGGGAGGGGAGATGGAGGAGGGAGAGGGAGGAGGGAGAGGGAGGGAGGGAGATGGAGGGAGGGAGGGGAGATGGAGGGGGGAGATGGAGGAGGGAGGGAGATGGAGGGAGATGGAGGAGGGAGGGAGGGAGGGGAGATGGAGAGAGGGAGTTGGAGGAGGGAGATGGAGGGAGGGAGATGGAGGAGGGAGATGGAGGAGGGAGGGGGAGGGGGGGAGGGAGGGGGGGAGGGGAGGGAGGGAGGGGAGATGGAGGAGGGAGATGGAGGAGGGAGATGGAGGAGGGAGATGGAGGAGGGAGGGAGGGGAGGGAGATGGGGGGGGAGATGGAGGGGGAGGGAGATGGAGGGAGATGGAGGGAGGGAGGGAGATGGAGGGAGGGAGGGGAGATGGAGGAGGGAGATGGAGGAGGGAGATGGAGGAGGGAGATGGAGGGAGGAGGGAGATGGGGAGGGAGATGGAGGAGGGAGATGGAGGAGGGAGGGAGATGGAGGGAGGGAGGGGAGATGGAGGAGGGAGATGGAGGGAGGGAGGGAGATGGAGGGAGGGAGGGGAGATGGAGGAGGGAGATGGAGGAGGGAGGGAGATGGAGGGAGGGAGGGGAGATGGAGGAGGGAGATGGAGGGGAGGGAGGGGAGATGGAGGGAGGGGAGATGGAGGAGGGAGATGGAGGGAGGGAGGAGGGGAGATGGAGGGAGGGAGATGGAGGGAGGGAGGGGAGATGGGGGAGGGAGATGGAGGAGGGAGGGAGGAGGGAGGGAGGGAGATGGAGGGAGGGAGGGGGAGATGGGAGAGGGAGGGAGGAGGGAGATGGAGGGGGGGGAGGGAGAGGGAGGAGGGGAGGAGGGAGATGGAGGAGGGAGGGAGATGGAGGGAGGGAGGGAGGGAGGGAGGGAGGGAGGGAGATGGAGGGAGGGAGTTGGAGGAGGGAGATGGAGGGAGGGAGGGGAGATGGAGGAGGGAGATGGAGGGAGGGAGGGGAGATGGAGGAGGGAGATGGAGGAGGGAGGGGAGATGGGGGAGGGAGGGAGATGGGGGAGTGAGGGGAGATGGGGCCAGGATGGAGTAGGAGGGGAGGGTATAAGGCTCAGCGCCAGTCACAACAGCCCTGCACAGGTCAGCATTGTGCCTCCATCTTGCCCCTGCACACCTTTCCTGACCTCTGTGGTGTCAGACACAGTCACACAGAACACAGACAGGAGGAGGGCGGCATTGTGTTCCGGAGCAAGAAGCTTCCTGGCACAGCATGCACAGGTCAGCGTGCACAGGTCAGCATGCGTGCACAGGTCAGCGTGCACAGGTCAGCATGCACAGGTCAGCGTGCACAGGTCAGCGTGCACAGGTCAGCATGCACAGGTGAAAGGCTAACACAGAGCCGTTTAACTAAGCGAGTGACGCGTGCAGCTCTTTAGCTCTCCGACTATCAACCTACAAAGCAGCCAACTGCCAGTCCCCTGGGAACAGGTTAGGAGGGTTCCTGGCAGGAGTGCAGGTGTATAATGAGAGCAGTGTTCTGGAGGTCTGTGGGGACCGTGTTCTGGAGGTGACCATGGGGACAGTGTTGTGGAGATGACCATGGGGACAGTGATCTGGAGGTGACCATGGGGACAGTGATCTGGAGGTGACCATGGGGACAGTGTTGTGGAGATGACCATGGGGACAGTGCTGTGGAGGTGACCATGGGGACAGTGTTGTGGAGATGACCATGGGGACAGTGTTGTGGAGGTGACCATGGGGACAGTCTTGTGGAGGTGACCATGGGGACAGTGTTGTGGAGATGACCATGGGGACAACACACACACACACACACACACACACACACACACACACACACACACACACACACACACACACACACACACACACACACACACACACACACACACACACACACACACACACACACACACACACACACACACACACACACACACACACACACACACACACACACACATACATTCACAAGAATGAAAGCTCTGTTGCAGTGAGAGGTTCTAAATGTTGCTCTGTTTTCATGCCCTTATATGGATGTTTCTCAAAGATTTGACCCTCTGACCTCTCTCCTCCTTAAGATCCAACATACATCTCAGACTGTCACTGTGGCAACAGCAGGGGACTCCCCATGCAGTGCGGCTCATAAAAGGATCCAGACCCTCTCCCACAACCCTTAGCAATTTTCAAATGCAGGGAAAGCATACTGAACACTTACTGGAGGGAAAGAGGTTGTGTCTGCGTGTGTGTGTGTGTGTGTGTGTGTGTTTCCTGGTGTGTAGTACAGTGCAAATACTGTATGTGGATAACTGCACATGATTTGCAGTGCAGACGAAAAGCAAGTTAAAGGAGATACAGGCCTACAGACTCCCTCTGTGTGTGTTTGTGCGCGCCTGTGTGTGTGTGTGTGTGTCAGGCAAGAGTCCTTGTAATACAGATGTAGTTCTGTAGCTTGCAAAAGCAGATGGCATTTAAACCAGGTGGAAAACAGCTGACAGACAGGCCAAATACATTACACACAAACATGCCCCCCTCAACACACACACACACACAGATTTGAACATGTAGTACATTGTGGAATGACCTTGCAGCAGGACACGTTCAGAACACACACCTCCTGTGCTCAGAGCATCAATACGACAAACACGTCCACAGGCAGGATGAATGCACAGCTACGACTCCCTGTAAAACTGGCTTCTAAAGAGGAAAACACGAATGAACCAATAAAAAAAAGAGCAACCAATCATTGATCCATTAAATAAACCGATGTCCTGAAAACAAACATATCAAGGAATGTGTCCACCAAACCACCAACCCAGTCAACAACCATCAATCCAATGAACAAACCAGAGATGTTCAAAAGTCTCAAAATACAAGTCCAAGTCACGTCACGAGCCTTTTTGCTAGAGCTCACGTCTGTTCTCAGGTCAGTTCCAGGATCAGCATGGGGACAGTTTGGTAGCTCCTATTATCGGCCACTTCCGCGTATTGCGTATTTTCTGTGTCTCTTATATCCAATACCGTTGAGAAAGTTAAAGAAATATAAGATCCCATCTTAGAATGACATTTAAACTTTTTTGGCAAATAAATCACTAACAACGGTGTAATTTTGCGTGTTCAAAACCGTGTAGAAGGCATCACTCATTTTCGTTCCGCGGTTATTTGTCTCGGTGTAAAACTCTTAACGTGGTGGCGATATTGGGGGACAAACATCTGTTCTCCAGATACTGGCGTCAAAGTAAACAAAAATATCATTACGAAAACAAGATTTCTCATTTAGTCAAATGAGTCTTGGACATTTATTTACACACGTATCACTCCTGTTAAACTCCTGCTAAAATGTCGATGGTTGTTTTGATGACTGTTTACAAGTGGCTACTACGCTAGCTGTAATGACTAAGTGTCTAACGTAAACTAAACAAACCTCGTTTGGTTACATTTAACGCTCGCGATAAACGATGTTGTGATACGTCACAAGAAAAGGGGCCGCAAATCACCGAAACAAAAGTAAGAAATAATGGCAAAATAAACACACAAAGTATTTTTTCTATAACTCTCGTTTGTATAACGGACTGACTCTTATTGTTCACAAGTTATTTTGGACGAGTCCCAGTCGAGTTGAGAGTCATTAGGGATGAGTTTCAAGTGAAGTCTGAAGTCTTTTTGTAGGGGACTTAAGTGCAACTTCGACTGCCAATCTCTACAAACCACCAACCCAATGAACAACCACCAACCCAATGAACAGGAATCCATGAAATTAAATGAAACAACGAAAAACCCAACAAACCAACATATGAATCAACAAACCAAGTAATTAATCACTGATGCATCAAAGAACAAACTAAATCTTCCAATGCACCAGTGAAAGAGAAACTTAATTAAGTCTCCAATTACATCTGAAGCCATTGTTCCAAGGAGACAACCTTCACAAAGATCTTCCATTAGAGAGTTGTTTAAACTATACAGAATGCTGCTGCAGAATCAGCTGTGTTACTCTGAGAAGCCATCAGAAAACAGACCAGCCTATGGGACAACTGATCTGGAGGTCATCCTCCAGACAACTTTCATCATTGTATTATAACAGCCTTGCCCATTTAACTACTTAATGCAGCAATACATAAAATGCAATGGAGGTGAGCTCCTGCACTGGAGGTGAGCTCCCACACTGGAGGTGAGCTCCCAGTCTGGAGATACGCTCCCACACTGGAGGTGAGCTCCCACACTGGAGGTGAGCTCCTTCGCTGAGGCAGCCCCCCCCCCCCCAGCTCTAGGGTTTTCAGCTCCAGAGCCGGTGTGTGTGGCAGTTGATGCTAACAGACCCCAGCCTCAGAGTTCACAGCAGCCGTGCCTGGTGCGACAGAAGCTTCGCTTCAGCAAACCAGCATAACCGCGGTGATCAAAAAGACCATCAACCAACAGGACACTGAAAAGCAAGACTTCTGGGTGGAGGGAGGAAAAGATAAGCATTTTGGGTGGAGGGAAAGGCAGTCTGCTTATGAAAGACCGAACCTACACCCTATGTTGTAAAACACGGAGGCCGCTGAAATACTGTCAACCACACATCACTGATAACAGAACTGGGGGGCAGGTAGTTGCTGTAGCTGTTGCCTAGTAGCCACATGGTTGCTGGTTTGAGCCCCATCAGGACACTGTTCAGGTCCTGAATTGAACGCGCCCACATCCAGTTCTGCCATTATGTCCTTGAGGAAAAACACTGAAAGCAGAAAAACACTGTTACCCAGCACCCTGCTTCCTGTTCCCCCTTTCAGAATAAGAGTCATTTTCAAAAAAGGTGACTAGATCCCACAGGCTCTGCTATGTTTGTTTGTGGGAGTGTGCGTATTGCCGCTATTCTCACCGCTCATAACCTCAAGGTCATAGGTGAGGGAGGACCGCCCCTCGAGCCTCCTGTGTAAGCAGGTTACCTGTGACGAGGTAATTAATGTTTGTGAAGCTTTGTTTTGGAGAGTGTTGGGAGGTGGGGAGACGCAGAGAGAGAGACAGGAGACAGAGAAATCTCTGCGTGTCCTCGGCCGTTAAACCCGGCTCTAGGAGCGGCGTCCGGGCGCGGGCAGTGGAGTGCTAACGCGGT
>JAGXOD010000017.1:2502500-2525000 GCA_020368025.1 Brachyhypopomus occidentalis
CTGGTTGTGGGGCTTCAGGTCACTGGTTGTGGGGCTTCAGGTCACTGGTTGTGGGGCTTCAGTTCACTGGTTGTGGGGCTTCAGGTCACTGGTTGTGGGGCTTCAGTTCACTGGTTGTGGGGCTTCAGGTCACTGGTTGTGGGGCTTCAGGTCACTGGTTGTGGGGCTTCAGTTCACTGGTTGTGGGGCTTCAGGTCACTGGTTGTTGGGGTTCAGGTCACTGGTTGTGGGGCTTCAGGTCACTGGTTGTGGGGGTTCAGGTCACTGGTTGTGGGGCTTCAGGTCACTGGTTGTGGGGCTTCAGGTCACTGGTTGTGGGGCTTCAGTTCATTTTGAGAAATGTTCATTTCAATCAGCTAGAATCCACTGGAGAGAAATATTCTCCCTCCAATTAATCCAGAATCCTAAGACAGCTGACAAGTGGTTTATATGTGTGTGTGTGTGTGTGTGAGAAAGAATGCGTCACCACTAAGTCATTCAAGTGAGTGACGATACTGTTGCTAATCACTATTGCAAATGTATGCATGTACGTATGTGTGTGTGTGAAGGCCTGCACCTGTGTGTGCGATGATGTGTACGTCAGGACAACAACTCATTCCTACTTCAAAGGCGTGTGTGTATGAGAGTTTGTGTGTGCATGAGTGTGTGTGTGTGTGTGTGGGGGGGTATGTGGGGGTGTGTGTGTGTGTGTGTGTGTGTGTGTGTTTGAATGAGGCTCACAGCACTTCCTTGTCTCTCTTCCGCTTGGCTTTGGAAGGGACCATTATCCTCCTCTCCACCCTCCATTAGCTGCATCCGCAATGCACCACCCTCTCTCTATCTCTCCATCAGCCCTCACCCTGCTTCCTCCTTTAATCCCTCTCTCTATCTCTCCATCAGCCCTCACCCTGCTTCCTCCTTTAATCCCTCTCTCTATCTCTCCATCAGCCCTCACCCTGCTTCCTCCTTTAATCCCTCTCTCTATCTCTCCATCAGCCCTCACCCTGCTTCCTCCTTTAATCCCTCTCTCTATCTCTCCATCAGCCCTCACCCTGCTTCCTCCTTTAATCCCTCTCTCTATCTCTCCATCAGCCCTCACCCTGCTTCCTCCTTTAATCCCTCTCTCTATCTCTCCATCAGCCCTCACCCTGCTTCCTCCTTTAATCCCTCTCTCTATCTCTCCATCAGCCCTCACCCTGCTTCCTCCTTTAATCCCTCTCTCTCTCTCCATCAGCCCTCACCCTGCTTCCTCCTTTAATCCCTCTCTCTATCTCCATCAGCCCTCACCCTGCTTCCTCCTTTAATCCCTCTCTCTATCTCTCCTTTAATCCCTCTCTCTATCTCTCCATCAGCTTCCTCTTTAATCCTCTCTCTATCTCTCCTGCTTCCTCCTTTAATCCCCTCTCTATCTCTCCATCAGCCCTCACCCTGCTTCCTCCTTTAATCCCTCTCTCTATCTCTCCCATCAGCCCTCACCCTGCTTCCTCCTTTAATCCCTCTCTATCTCTCCATCAGCCCTCACCCTGCTTCCTCCTTTAATCCCTCTCTCTATCTCTCCATCAGCCCTCACCCTGCTTCCTCCTTTAATCCCTCTCTATCTCTCCATCAGCCCTCACCCTGCTTCCTCCTTTAATCCCTCTCTCTATCTCTCCATCAGCCCTCACCCTGCTTCCTCCTTTAATCCCTCTCTCTATCTCTCCATCAGCCCTCACCCTGCTTCCTCCTTTAATCCCTCTCTCTATCTCTCCATCAGCCCTCACCCTGCTTCCTCCTTTAATCCCTCTCTCTATCTCTCTCTCTCCTTCCTTCACTCCTGACACCCGTGCCACCCGCCATCTTTCCCACAGACGCCTCTCACACACAAGAAGGCCTCAGTCTGGGCATGTGGAGACACTCAGAGGCAGGAGCGTCACACGCTGCACCACCGTCACACGCGGTAATATCACACGCGGCACACGCAGCACCGCCACACGCAGTAATATCACACGCAGTAATATCACACGCAGCACCATCACACACGGCAGTGTCACACGCAGCACCACCACACGCAGCACCGTCACACGCAGTAATATCACACGCAGTACTATCACACGCAGCACCGCCACACGCAGTAATATCACACGCAGTAATATCACACGCAGCACCATCACACACGGCAGTGTCACACGCAGCACCATCACACACGGCAGTGTCACACGCAGCACCATCACATGCGGCAGCGTCACACGCAGCACCACCACACGCAGCACCATCACACGCGGCACCACCACACACTGCACCATCACACGTGGCAGCGTCACACATGGCAGCGTCACACGTGGCAGCGTCACACGTGGCACCGTCACACGTGGCACCGTCACACGCAGCACCGTCACACACAGCACCGTCACACGCTGCAGCACCACCACACGCAGCACCGTCACACGCAGCACCGTCACACGCAGCACCGTCACATGCGGCATCGTCACACGTGGCATCGTCACACGCAGCTGCAGCTAGGTCATCATTTAAAGGAGAAAAACAATTCCCTAACAGGTCAGGGATGTAATGACTATGAAAGCAGAGGAGTGGAAGAAAAAGGCAAAGGAACAAAGAGGACGAGAGAGGAAGAGAGAGGTAGGAAGAGAGAGAGGGTGAGAGAGAGACCATTTATGTGTGTGTGTGTGTGTGTGTGTGCAAAAGTGAGAGAGACAAAGATACCACATTAGGATGCACAGTGTTCAGTAATAAATGTAATCATGCAAAGCGTGTCATCTTTTCATTCTGTCGGAGAGGGAGAGCTGTATTGCATTCCACACTGAGGAGGCAATTAGGCTGTAAATGTGGGTGTGTGTGTGGGATGGCAGATACGAGGACCTCCACCTGCTCCGCCAACAGCCAGGCGCACCAGAGACTAACACAACATGACGGTGAAGCGATCGTCTGGATCCCAGGATGCCGTCTGCATGAATGGCTTCACCTTTCAAAGCCTTAGCACTTCCCTAATCAGCTTTTATTCCCTTGTGCCAGAGTCGAACACGCATTTAAGTCTGCTGTGGTCCCGCGTCCCGCAGAGGAGCGTCCGGGCTGTGGGTCCCGCGTCCCGCAGAGGAGCGTCCGGGCTGTGGGACCCGCGTCCCGCAGAGGAGCGTCCGGGCTGTGGGAGGAGCGTCCGGGCTGTGGGCCCCTTTGACCTGCCCAGTAGCTCAAACAGAGGAGCCACTGCATCCCGTTTAGGGGGGCTGTGGGGTCCCTGCCTACAGCCCAGGTAAGGCTTTGACCTGCTGAGCTTCAGTAGCTCAAACACTACAGCAGCGCTTCACTGCGAGCCACTGCATCCACGTTTAGGGGAGACTGACATGGCTGGAGTGATCTGGGCTGCCTACAGCACTCTACAGGAGCACTCTATAGCACACTATAGCACTCTACTGCACACTACTGCACACTACAGCACTCTACTGCACACTACTGCACACTATAGCACTCTACAGCAGCACTCTATAGCACACTACAGCACTCTACAGCACTCTACTGCACCCTACAGCACACTATAGCACTCTACTGCACACTACTGCACACTACAGCACCCTACAGCACTATATAGCACACTACAGCACTCTTAACCACAACCAACAATTTATAACATTGAGGTTGTTACGGCACCAAATCTCTTTCCGCAAATTGTACATTGATTTATTTTATACTGATATACAGTATCCATGGCGATGAGCTCTTTTGCAAGTGAGCTTAAGATTCCTGCTCGTCCAGTGGCCTTTGTAGCAGGAACTCGCATAGCTGCTGTGTGCGCAGAAGCTGGATGCACACACTCAACAACCATAATACTACACACACACACACCCACACACACACACACACACACACACACACACACACACACACACACACACACACACACAGCCACACACACACACACACACCACACACACACACACACACACACACACACAGCCACACACACCCACACACAGCCACACACACCCACACACACCCACACACACCCACACACAACCACACACAGACAGGGTAGCTGGAGATATCAGTGACTGCTCGTCCAACGTGTGTAAACCCTGGTCTGCATGGCTGTAGTCTCTGGTCCATGTTCCAGCGGATACATTCCAGCAGACAGTAAATCACAGCTGCTTCATGTGGAAATCACCTGACTGGAAAAGTCAATATGAATCAAAGGCATCGGGTCTTAAAGGGGGGGAGAGAGGGAGAGAGAGAGAGAGGGAGGGAGAGAGGGAGGGAGAGAGGAGAGGGAGAGGGAGAGAGAGAGAGGGAGAGAGAGAGGGAGAGAGAGGGAGGGAGAGATAGAGACACACAGAGGGAGAGAGACAGAGGGAGAGAGAGAGAGATACACGGAGAGAGGGAGGGAGAGGTAGGGAGGGAGAGACAGAGAGACAGAGTGAGGGAGTGAAAAATGGGGGAAAACCGTGAGTATGCCTATGAAGCATGAGTCTGGCAGTCACACTCTCCCCCATGCTCTGACTGTGTGTGTGTGTGTGTGTGTGTGTGTGTGTCCATGCACAAATATGACATAGTAGAACAACAGATCCAAAATGGTAACACAAAAATTTACCCCTGGGTGACCTTTAACCTCAAGAAATTAGTGACTGATCTGATCTTGCACAAACAAGCTAACTTACAGACTACTTATGTGGAGACCTTCTCAGAGTCTGTAGTCCTTTAATGCAAGGAGTTCGGAGCAACCCCTGACCCGTCAAAACCAGCCAAACCTCTGGGGTGAAGACTACAGGGATGACATCACCAGAGGGGATTTATGGCCGGGGGCGGAGCCTTGTAGGCAGGTAGAGGGCGGGCCCAGGAAAGCGTTGTCATAGCAGCAGTAAATAACGCTGGTGACAGCGCTGCTCTGAGCGCCTCCCTCACATCGAAGCCATTTACACAGCTTCTCTTCTCTGCTGAGATCCGGTGGATGACACACGCGTCATATATAATCACAGAGGCACGAGTGACTCGCTGATTGTGAGGGTCCTAAAGAGGTCCCCTTCAACATCTCTCTTCTCTCTCTGCTCTCTCATCCCCCCATGCTCTCTCGCTCTCTCTCTCTCTCTCTCTCTCTGTCTGTTTAAATCCTCTAAAACGTATCGATCTGTCACACCTCTCTCACTGGGTAATGAAAACCAATAGACAAATCCTTCACCAGTCACCTGAGCCAACTTAACAATGGCCGACCCTTGAAATATAAACTGATGGTTACATGCGCCTACAGCATGCCCATACACCTCCACCCATACACCTCCACCCACACACGCACGCACACACACACACACACACACTTACACTTCAAAGCAAGGAGATCTGCTGTCTAGGGATTTGAGCTCCTCGTTAACAAAATGTCAGCTGTTCAGAATTTAAATTCTAAACAGCAGATGCAAAATGCATAACACAGCATTACTGAAGATACAGACAACTAAACAAAGTATTAAGAGGTAGCAGAACGGTAACAGCACAGAACAGCAGAACACAACAACATTGCACAGCACAACACAACACAGCACAGCACAACACAACACAGCACAACACAGCACAACACAACACAACACAACACAACAACACAGCACAACACAACTCAGCACAACTCAGCACAACACAGCACAGCACACTACAACACAGCACAACAACACAGCACAACACAGCACAGCACAACTCGGCACAACTCAGCACAACACAACACAACACAGCACAACACAGCACAACACAGCACAACACAACACAACACAACACAGCACAACTCAGCACAACACAGCACAACACAACACAGCACAACTCAGCACAACTCAGCACAGCACAGCACAAAACAACACAACAACACAGCACAACACAACACAGCACAACTCAGCACAACACAACACAGCACAACTCAGCACAACACAACACAACACAACACAACACAGCACAACTCAGCACAACACAGCACAACACAGCACAACTCAGCACAGCACAGCACAACTCAGCACAACATAACAACACAGCACAACACAACACAACAACACAGCACAACACAACACAGCACAACACAGCACAGCACAACACAACACAGCACAACACAACACAGCACAGCACAGCACAACACAACACAACAACACAGCACAACACAACACAGCACAACTCAGCACAACTCAGCACAACACAGCACAGCACAACACAACACAACACAGCACAACACAGCACAAGGGCCGTGTGAAAATGAAGAAGAGCACCACACATAGAGAGAAACAGGAGAGGAGAAGCACACACACACACACACACACACACACTCACACACACACACACACACACACAAGCATTAATTTCCAGATTCATTACATCTTTACATTTCAACCGTAGATAAATGATCAGCAGTTGTGTGTAGGAGGAACAGATGGGATGGTCCTATTTTTGAGCCTCTGTGTGTGTGTGTCTCTGTGTGTGTGTCTGTGTGTATGTGTGTGTGTGTGTGTGTGTGTGTGTGTGCGAGTGTGTGTATGGAGCAGCTTTTTTTGTTTTGCTGAGACTTTTGTTTTACTACCTTCAAATGTGTGTGTGTGTGTGTGTGTGTATGTGTATGTGTATGTGTGTGTGCGCGTATGTGTGTGTGTGTGCGCGTATGTGAATGGTTCACTCTATTGTGGCTTTGCTTTGGTTCATAAACACTCAGCCCTTGGTCCTGGTCCTGACACACACACATGCATGCATACACGCACAAACACACCTATGAACACACATCAGCAGTAAAGCTATGAGTACCATGGGGTGAAATTACATCTGTTTATCTTCCTTTAGCACACACACATACAGTACACACACATACAGTACACACACACACACACTACACACACACACACACACACACACAATTTGTTGGAGCCCTGTTAAGTTCTGCTCTTTGGAACATCCATGGCGACCCAACTCTACACCTGTCTGATACAGCAGAGATCAGACCCAGCTCTGCACCTGTCTGATACAGTTATGATCAGACCCAGCTCTGCACCTGTTTGATACAGCAGAGATTAGACCAAACTCTGCACCTGTCTGATACAGCAGAGATCAGACCCAGCTCTGTGCCAATCTGAAACAGTAATGATCAGACCCAGCTCTGCACCTGTCTGATACAGTAATGATCAGACCCAGCTCTGCACCTGTCTGATACAGTAATGATCAGACCCAGCTCTGCACCTGTCTGATACAGCAGAGATCAGATCCAGCTCTGCACCTGTCTGATACAGCAGAGATCAGACCCAGCTCTGTGTCAATCTGAAACCGTTATGATCAGACCCAGCTCTGTGTCAATCTGAAACAGTTATGATCAGACCCAGCTCTGCACCTGTCTGATACAGTAATGATCAGACCCAGCTCTGTGTCAATCTGAAACAGTAATGATCAGACCCAGCTCTGCACCTGTCTGAAGTATTAATGATCAACCCAATCAACCAATAATCAGACCCTTGGGTGAAGTGCCGTGCATCCTCCTGCAATTCTGCTGCTGTCTGATCTCTCCCTCTCTCTCAAACCACCCACCTCCTTGTCTCTCTCTCTATTCTGTATGCTCCATCATGCCCTACATGTTGTTCAGGTGAGGTCAAAGTTCAAAAGGTCACAATTCACCTGCGTTAGGTCAGGGATGTGCTTAATGTTAGTGATTAGATATATAACACAGTAAGCAGAGGTGAGATTAACACAGCAAAGTACTACAAACCTACTATGTTTTCTCTCTGTTTTTTCTGCCTCTCGTTATCTCTCTCTCTCTCTCTCTCTCTCTCTGTTTGCTCAGATCAGCAGCAAAAGGCACCTTTGTAGCATTCAAATCACTTCTTTTATAGGCCTTGCCTGCATTTTAATTGAACCAAGCAACAGCATACAACACCAGGGAGAGCAACGGAGAGTTTGTTTGTGTGTGTGTGTGTGTGTGTGTGTGGTTGTCTGTCTAGAGACAAAGAGTGACAGGAAGACTGAGAGATCGGAAAAAGCCTGTAGATAGACTGTAAAACAGAAAATCTGTAGCAGATTTTAAGAGACTACTTAGCTTCCAAACGCATTTAACAATCTCGAGATGAGGACTATAAATTTGAACAAGAGAGAGACAGACAGAGAGAGACAGACAGAGAGAGACAGACAGAGAGAACAACCAACTTTTGGATAGGAGTGCTCACAAATCCTATTATAAGATGTATAAATGAAGCAAAGCAGGGAAAAGCAGCCGTCCAATCCGAACACATCTTAGATTTATCCACCATCAGCATGCAGTCGCTTGATCGATAGCTCTAAAAGGGCCTAGCCCCAAGCTCTCCGGCAGCCATCTTGGCTCTAATCAGTCCCACTCTAATTAATAGCAGGGCGTCCGGACAGGGCGCGCTGGCGTGGTACTGCACCATCCAGGCTAGCACAATTAAGTGAACAGCTCTTGTGGGAGCCGCCGGTCTCCATTAGAGAGCAGCTGCAATTGATTTACTCAGACGCTAGTTGGAGGAATCAGGACAAATATGTGCGGATGTAAGATTCTGGTGTGAGAGTGGCGGTGCTGGATTGAGTGGGAGGCCATGTTAGCCACACATGGAAAATATGGGAAAAAAAAACATTTAAATTTGGGAAAAAGTCATTTAAATATAGGAAAGCCCCAAATGTCAGACTAGGAGTGAAAATAGCATAAATTAAAGCTCAACACAGGAACGTCAATAACACTACACACGCTACATTTACACTACACACACTTCAGTTGTACTACACGCGCTACAATTACACTACACACGCTACATTTACACTACACACACTTCAGTTGTACTACACGTGATACAATAACACTACACACGCTACATTTACACTACACACACTTCAGTTGTACTACACACACTTCATACAATTACAATACACACATTTACACTACACACACTTCAGTTGTTACACGTGATACAATTACACTACACACGCTACATTTACACTACACACACTTCAGTTGTACTACACGTGATACAATTACACTACACATGCTACATTTACACTACACACACTTCAGTTGTACTACACGTGATACAATTACACTACACACGCTACATTTACACTACACACACTTCAGTTGTACTACACATGCTACATTTACACTACACACACTTCAGTTGTACTACACGTGATACAATTACACTACACACGCTACATTTACACTACACACACTTCAGTTGTACTACACGTGATACAATAACACTACACACGCTACATTTACACTACACACACTTCAGTTGTACTACACGTGATACAATTACACTACACACTACATTTACACTACACACACTTCAGTTTACACGATACAATAACACTACACACACATTTTCAGTTGTACTACACGTGATACATACTACACACACTTCAGTTGTACTACATTTACACTACACACACTTCAGTTGTACTACACGTGATACAATTACACTACACACGCTACATTTACACTACACACACTTCAGTTGTACTACACGTGATACAATTACACTACACACGCTACATTTACACTACACACACTTCAGTTGTACTACACGTGATACAATTACACTACACACGCTACATTTACACTACACACACACTTCAGTTGTACCACACGTGATACACACACTACACACGCTACATTTACACTACACACACTTCAGTTGTACTACACGTGATACAATTACATTTACACTACACACACACTACACACACTTCAGTTGTACTACACGTGATACAATTACACTACACACGCTACATTTACACTACACACACTTCAGTTGTACTACACGTGATACAATTACACTACACACGCTACATTTACACTACACACACTTCAGTTGTACTACACGCGATACAATACAATTACACACTACATTTACACACGCGATACAATTAACACTACACACGCTACATTTACACTACACACACTTCAGTTGTACTACACGTGATACACTACACACACTACATTTACAGTATACACACTTCAGTTGTACATTTACACGTGATACAATTACATTACACACGCCTACATTTACACTACACACACACACTTCAGTTGTACTACACGTGATACAATTACACTACACACGCTACATTTACACTACACACACTTCAGTTGTACTACACACACACTTCAGTTGTACTCACACGATACAATTACACCACACACGCTACATTTTTACACTTCAGTACACACACTTCAGTTGTATTTACACACACACTTCAGTTGTATACAATTACATTACACACACGCTACATTTACACTACACACACTTCAGTTGTACTACACGCGATACAATTACACTACACACGCTACATTTACACTACACACACTTCAGTTGTACAATTACACTACACGTGATACATTTACACTACACACAGTTGTACTACATTTACACTACACACGCTACATTTACACTACACACACTTCAGTTGTACTACGTGATACAATTACACTACACACGCTACATTTACACTACACACACTTCAGTTGTACTACACGCGATACAATTACACTACACACGCTACATTTACACTACACACACTTCAGTTGTACTACACGTGATACAATTACACTACACACGCACGTGATACATTTACACTACACACACTTCAGTTGTACTACACGCGATACAATTACACTACACACGCTACATTTACACTACACACACTTCAGTTGTACTACACGCGATACAATTACACTACACACGCTACATTTACACTACACACACTTCAGTTGTACTACACGCGATACAATTACACTACACACGCTACATTTACACTACACACATTTCAGTTGTACTACACGCGCTACAATTTACACACACATTTACACTACACACACTTCAGTTGTACTCAGTTGTACTACGCGCTACAATTACACTACACACGCTACATTTACACTACACACACTTCAGTTGTACTACACGCGATACAATTACACTACAAACGCTACATTTACACTACACACTTCAGTTGTACTACACGCGATACAATTACACTACACATGCTACATTTACACTACACACAATTTAATTGTACTATACGCGATACAATTACACTACACATGCTACATTTATGCTAAATATTCTTCAAGCACACTACACATACTACAGTTACACTACATGTGCTTCAAGTACACTACATTTTCATGCTTCGCAACAACTTTGACTCTCTATCAACCTCTCTCTCACTCACACAACCATCTGCACACACACTCCACACACACACACACACACACCCTTTCTTTCAGACATGGTGATAAATCTTATTCCACCTTTTCTCTGTCTCCACTGGTTCAGCTTTTGATTGCCACCAGCAGTAAAGATCTGAGTACCATGGGGTGAAATTACATCAGTTTATCTTCTTCTAGCACACACACACACACACATCAGAATGACCTAATGTCACAGAAGAGCCTGCCCTTTGTGTGCGTGTGTGTATGTGTATGTACAGACATAATAGATCTTCAATCTTCTAAATTAGTGTTCCCTCATTTCTCAGAGGATGCCACTGACTTAGCTGCTCATAAAGATTTATTCAGCCTAAATATGAAACACACACACACACATATACACACAAACGCGCGCACAAGCACACAAGCGCACAAGCGCACACACGCCTGTACCTCAGCAGTGTGGAAGTGGATATGTGATGTGCATATGTGCCATTGCAGTCATTGATCAAGTGTCACGTTCCACATCCCACAATCCCTCAGATAGTCAGGTGGTAATGGTTCCCATGGCGGCCATAGAGACAGCTGCTGTCAGGAGGCAAACGCCATAGCAACATAACTGCAGAGAGAGATGCTGATGATTCCACAGGCACAGACACACATGCGGACCCAGCAGGCTCATTCAACCCCACTATGCCACCATCCTTTATAGACTGAGCACAGACAAAAAGAATACAAGAAAGGACAGAGGTGCAGAAATGCACAGATATGGAGAAAGCTAGAGAAATCAGAGATGAATAATATGGGAACAGAGATCCAGAGCAAGGACTGAGTTCCCAGGAAGACCCTCTGTAGAATGACAGGAGTGATTAGCCGTTTCTCTCTGCATCAATTGGCTCTACCCACAATCCCTGGGGGCATGTCTCTTCAGGCTCCCGCTGACCAGACTGGCACTACCAAGAAATTTGCCCTGAACGTTGGCTTACAGGCTGCTCGGCTTGGAAGGCTCTGTGTCGCCCCCTTGAGTGCAGTCAATTGAATAACAGGCTCCTGAAACAGCACCGCCCTCGAACTCAACCAATGAGAGTGTAGCATGATGAAGCAGCGCTGAATATTCAGCAAGGTTCAGCGTCCTATGCAAATGTTGCCACATATGCTGCAAGTTATTTCGAAGGAATCTTACATCAGCTGTTGTAAAGTTTGATGTAACTTTACAACCACCCACACATATACGTCCTTGGCTTCATTCGCCTTGCTGCCCGCACCCCTCGGCCCCCACCCACCAACCCCCACCCCCCTGAATAGCTGGACACACCCCCTACTTAGGGACCCAATATAATGCAAATTGTTTGAAATTTGCAAGTCCAGTGCCAAAGTAATTGTACTTGTGTTGAAGGGACTGTCATTTTTAAAACAAAAGATGTTGAATGCATTTTACAGAGCAGTATGTATAGAATAGACCAGTTAAATTAATGGCAGTCTTGCCAACCTCTGCTATCCTTCTAATCAGCCTGTTAGGCGCTATGCTTTACTATCAGCCTTGAGACTAGTAGCTTGTTTTTTTCCTCAGCCTTGAGAACCTTTAATTAAGTACTGCTGAAGATGATGCAAAGTGACATGATTCTTGGGTTTGAAAACATGCTAGCCTTTGGGATTAGCCTTGAAGGCTACACCATGAAAACGTGCTAGCCTTTAGGATCAGCCTTGAAGGCTACACCATGAAGTACCAGCCATGGAGATGTCTACCTAATGATAAACGTTATTAAAATGATATGAACCTTTTTTTACAGTAAAACTATTGTTGGTCTTCTCTTAAGCCTGTGAGGTACTAATCTCAACTATCAGCCTTAAAGGTGACTAACCAACTACTGTTAAAAAAGCAACAATGTGAACCAAGTCTAATGAGCCTATAAGGTATTTAGAGCGAACAGACTGAAGATAATAAACATTATCAGCAACAGAAAATGATCGTTGATCTTTTCGCCAGTCAGGAAGGTGTCAGTCTTATGACTGAGCTTTGCCAAATAGGCTACAAAACCTAATTAGTCTTTATAATCAGCTTTTGGGATTTATCCTTGTACGTCAGGCTTTGGGGTAATACATTTCTGCTGAAGATGCTGCAGTGAAAAATGATCATTGGTGTTTTTGTCAGTTTTCTAAACTGAAATCTCCTACAACACAATCATAATTTGCCCCTGGACCAACATCTTAAACAATTTGCAGTGCTTGCATAGAAAGATGAACCATGCCAAATGTTTAAATTCCGGTGCTGCCTCGTCATTCTACAATCTCATTGGTTGTGCTCAAGAGCTGTTTCATGATTCTGTTATTTCATTGGCTGCGTTTGTGGGGACGACAAGCAGCCTTCCAAGCTGAGCCTGTAAGTCTACGTTCAAGGTCAAATTCTTCATCATGCATGAGATCGTTGCTCAAATCTCCCATGAGTCTGATCATGATGCTTTAGCCTTGCCGCTAAGACCTCGACATGCATAGGGATGATCCAAAATAGCAAGATACAAATCTGTTCCTGAGGCTTTGGCTTTTCTCATGATTTTTTTTTTACATCAAATTCGACTTTTCTGTGGCCTTGTGAATATCCTGGTAACGATGTCTTGTTCTTGATCTCCTAGATCTGAGTGGATTGCTGGACGTCTTAAGAAGTTTACTGAAGCCCACTGTTCAAATCCCCAACATCTGGAGTCCCACGTCTCGATAAATGTGCTTTCAGCTTCCTGATTACTATGCTTGAATTCATATCAGGTGTGTAGTCTACTGAGTAATAATCTGCTGTAATCAGATGCTTGTTTTCCAAGGAAAATAGGTTTGCACCTTCCTCAGTGCATCATTGTATCTCACGTGGATGTAATATTTCTTTTTTTCCTTGAGTGTTCATCGACCTACACGTGTGGCATTTTCTAAACATGTTTTAATGTGGTCGTTCATTTCTGGTCAGCATACACACTCACTCGCAACCCAGAAGTTCCTCCCTTCTTCACAGTTCCATCTTGGCATGTTAGCCCACCCTAAAACGGGTAGTTGAGTGCAATATCTGTTGGCAGGCACCTTTTATTAGTACATAGACTAAATGACCTGAAATACTCTCTACAGTCTGGTGTTTGTTACTGCTGTAGAGCTTCATATCCCATTCCTGTTGGGATGGGCAGGCGCAAAGCCACATTTACAGTTGCGGTTTCTGATTCTTCAGGTCCTACAGGTCATAAACACGTGTCCTTACCACTGGACCAAAGAGATGGTCCTTCAGGGAGTGACGAGTTCTGATACCACACGTTCTGTCCTCAACAATCACAGATAGTGGATACCTTTGTTTGGAACAAATCTGGTAAGGTGCCATCAATGTCCATCAGTATCCTGGTGCCCATGTACATCCTGCCTATTGCCTCTGTCCACGATGACGTCTAAAACAACAAGGTTCCCGTGATTAGATTTAATTATCCACTGGACTTTTACTGGATATTCAGTGTTTCTTGTTCATCACCTGGGATTGCACTAAAGTCTCTGGTTCCGGGACTTTATATTTTATTTTACATTTGCCTATTGCACCAGTTCTGTTCTCTTGTAGATCACAAGCACTTTGTCCATGTGCACAGCTGTGTGTCGGGGTTCAGAAGATGCACCAGTTTCGCGTCTCTTGTTGCACCTCCATTCCTGGAAAGAGCTGCTTTGTGTTCAAGTTCCCGTTCATTTGGTTGATTGATTTTTTGTTCTTTCGACTGTCAAAATGTCCTCAAAAGCGTCACTGTCCTTATCTGTTACTGGGTTGTTTTTGCTGTTCACAATTCTGGTTTTACACACTGCAGCAAAGAGGTTGTCCTTTCCGCTCTCTACATTTCTTCCCATATTCTGGCCATTTTTGATGATTTCATTCGTGTGGTTTTCCACAATGCTTACAACAAATGTCTTTATCTGTATCGTTTCTTGTTGTGTTTCCTCATCACTTCTAACGTTTGTCCTTCTAATGTTAAATTGGTCTCCCTGCACAGCTCTGCTGCTCCATGTTTACCCGTTTGTCCAGGGTTGATTATCTCTCTCTCTCTCTCTCTCTCTCTCTCTCTCTCTCCCTCTCTCTCTGGGCACTGTTATTCTTCCCACCAATGGTCATCCCACACAATCTTGTCTCTAATCAGCTAATCTTTAATTGGTGCTGGCTAACACCCCTCAGGTCATGTGACATATCGAGGTCCATGATATCTCACCAAAAGAATCTATTTGTCTCCGTAGTCTCATTGACGTTAGAATGACGGTGTTCGTGAAACATGTCCCGGTTGTCGCTTCATCACACACTTCTCTGCCCTGTCCCATGTTAGGCTGGACAGGGTGGGCTGTCTCTTCTGTACACTAAACTCTTCCTTCCTGGTCTCCCATGACTTTACTAGGTTGTCAGTCCAGATGAAGAGCAGACAGGTCCATTAGCCCTTCCACTCCAACTGTGGTCGATGTCCTTCACTCCACACGTGGTCGATGTCCTCCACTCCACCCGTGGTCGATGTCCTCCACTCCACCCGTGGTCGATGTCCTCCACTCCACCCGTGGCCAGTGTCCTCCACTCCACCCGTGGCCGGTGTCCTCCACTCCACCCGTGGTTGGTGTCCTTCACTCCACCCGTGGTTGGTGTCCTCCACTCCACCCGTGGCCGGTGTCCTCCACTCCACCCGTGGTTGGTGTCCTCCACTCCACCCGTGACCGATGTCCTCCACTCCACCCGTGGCCGGTGTCCTCCACTCCACCCGTGGCCGGTGTCCTCCACTATACTCCGTTGTTATACTCCGGTGGTCTGGATGTGCCCAGCTGCCATAACAATTCTGCCATCATTTCACAGTAGAATAGAATGAGTCTGATTGAAAACCCTCACTTTTTACGATTACTTGAGGTGCAATATGAAAATGACTGACTTGTGAAACCTGCTTCTCCTTGGTTGAATTTCATTGTTGTTCATTTTTTAGGTCACCTGGAACTGAAGGCTGTTGTAATCACAGCTGTTTTACTCTGGGATGTTACCTTTTGGGTCTTCTAAAATGTTAACCACCAGTTAATGCCATCTAAAAATTACAATAACTGAATCTTAATGCTTTGTACAATTAGTATGTTTAACGAAAGTACATGTTAAAATAATCACAAAGACATTAATGAAATATTTAAATACATATTCAGTCAATTAAAAATAATCTATCTGAAGCAACATCCTTTCAGAATGTTATGTAAATGTCTGCTTTGCCATATTCTCCATGGTAACAGCCAATGGGAGCAGGTTTCGGCTTAATTGACATGCTGAGAGCAGTGGGCTGAGACCATCAGTCTCGTTAATGGAAGAAATTTTACTTTAACGAATGAACAGATCCCCCCCGAGTCCATACATCGTCTTCACACATCCCCCAGTAAGAACATAAGCATGACAACACACACGCACGTACTCACTTACATACATGTTTTGCCAAAGAGCAGGTAAAGCATATACATGCCAAAGACAAGAGGACTGATCTCTCCAAACACTCGTATTAATCCATCTTTCTTTCTTTCCCACTTTCTCTCCTTCTCTCTCTCTCTGTCTCACTCCATCTCTCAGTCTATTCACTCTTGACTACAGCCGATGCAACAACACACACTTCAAACGCATAAACTTGCCGAGAGGTTTCACCACAGCATGTTTTACGCAGCTCTTTCCACACACACACACGTCGCTAACTGATGCTAACAATACACAACATATGGATGGACCATGCAGTTACACTGTAAAGAGGAGTCAACGAGCCACGTGGGCTAAACTCTGGACAGCAGGACCGTGTAATGACCTGTCAGCGTGTGTGTGAGACAGAAACACACACTCTCATGTCGTGGACGTATGCAAGAAGGTAAACCCCACCATGTCCACAATGTGCTGCGCCGCGTGGCTGAATGTGTGTTCAGATTCAGAGAGCACTGGATTGTTTCAGGGTTAAAACAGGAACTAGCGCTTGTATTATTCATACAGGACGTATTATGCTTTAATGCTGTTCCCCTTGGTGTGTTGTACAGCTTTTTGTCCATGTAAACAGTCTGCAAAGTTAAAAAGCTGAAGGTTCACACTGAGCAATTGTCTCGCTGGAGTATCATACGTTTTCTTCGATACAAAACGATATCGCAACACTTTCGCTATGGCCTGTCTAACAGCTAGCTCGGCGTGCCCTCGCACGATGCTTAGCAAGTCCTGGAGGACAGGAAGAGTGTTCAGTTCTGTAGCTATATCAAGAAGGTGCTGGGTTCTGCGTTGTGATCTAATTTGAATGCTTTGCCAAAGGTAGAACCACAAAAATACTCAGTGGAAGTTCCCTCCAGTGGTCCAATTATTTCACTGTGTGCACTTCAAGCTCTGCTTCAAAAACCTCCAAGTTCAACGCAGGATTCTGGCATCTCCTCCTCCTGAAGGACAGGGTAGCTGGAACTTTGTGTGGCCCAACAGAAGTTTCGGGTTAACAGCCTGGAAATGTGCATTATTATTTGTGTATTTGTGATATTTATACCACCCACGTTGCAACTATGGATTTCCAAGCAAGGAGTTGTTTGCTGTACCTAAGCCATAGAGCCCAGTGCTAATCACCTGCATCTGCTTGTACCTGAAACCTGGCTGGAAATATGGTGATGTCTGTTTTGTTCAACAGATTTCGAGTAGTGTTCAAGTGTGAAGGTGGATTTGTAATTACAAGCTGAAATGTATGATATGGTTGCAATCCATTGTTGAGGGACCATGAACAGCTTGGAAACCCAAGAGTTTGATCACTGATTAACCTATCAAATAATTTCGCATCGTTTTTGAGTCTTCTGACCGCATGGTGGGAGGTACATGTAGGGGTGGAACCAATGAGGTGGATGGTGAATTAGAATAGAGCGAGTGAGCTGACCAATCAGAGCAGACTGGACTCATCCAGATGGGTGTCTTAAAAACACAGGAGCTCTAACAGAGCATTTCAGACAGAGGGCGAAATGAGAAAAAGATTTAAATGTTTTTGGAACATCCTCCAAAACACCCCCCTACCTCACCCCACACCCCTACCTCACCCACACCCCTACCTCACCCCACACCCCTACCTCACCCACACCCCTACCTCACCCCACCTCACCCCACCCCACACCCCTACCTCACCCCACACCCCTACCTCACCCACACCCCTACCTCACCCACACCCCTACCTCACCCCACACCCCTACCTCACCCACACCCCTACCTCACCCCACACCCCTACCTCACCCCACCCCCCTCACCCCCACACCCCTACCTCACCCACACCCCTACCTCACCCCACACCCCTCCCTCACCCCACACCCCTCCTCACCCCACACCCCTACCTCACCCCACACCCCTCCTCACCCCACACCCCTACCTCACCCACACCCCTCCTCACCCCACACCCCTACCTCACCCCACACCCCTCCTCACCCCACACCCCTACCTCACCCACACCCCTCCTCACCCCACACCCCTACCTCACCCACACCCCTCCTCACCCCACACCCCTCACCCCTCACCCCCACCTCACCCCACCCCCCTCCTCACCCCACACCCCTCCTCACCCCAGGTTAGGTTTTGGAGCGCGTCTGCTAATTCTTTGGAGGTGATTTCATGCTTAGGTGGGGTTTAGTTATTTCTGAAGGAACATTCTAAGAGTTCCTATTTAGCTCGTACATGTAATTTTGGTTGTTTGAAAGATTTTTTTGAGGAAACGTCTTTGAATAATTTCTAAGTACGTTTTCAATGTATCTCTATTCTCTACTGGCACATCCTGCTTTTGATTTGTACCAAGTCCAGACCCAGAACTGGCTTTGAGTACCAGTTGAGTATCAGTTTGGTTGGTTGAGTTTGGTTTCTTCCTAATCCCTGCCATCTTAGGGTTTCTCCTGTGGCCTCTGGCTTGCTCATTAGGGATCTGGACCCATGCGATTGTAAAGCTGCTTTGTGACAACACGTGTTGTAAAAAACGCTATAGAAATAAATTTGACTTTGACTTTAGTGTTCCTGTTTTGTTAATGAATGATTTTCTTGTATTGTCAAAGTGTTTCACCATATTTTTGTCGTGGTTCAGTCTTATGTGGTTTCTGATCACAAATCCTTCTAACGTTCCTGATAAGACCATGTGACGTCCTGTGGTCTTTCCCTAACACTTTTGATTTAGTAACGTCTGATTTATTATAAATGTATTTCTTTTGCTGCTAGATTAGCATCTTTCTTGTTAAGCTGGATTATTATTATTAGAAATTGTTTAATAAAGTTGTTAAGGGTGGTGGGTGGTGATCTCTGCTGAACTGATTGTAGTGGTGAATCCAGACCCTGCAGGACTGACAGCGTTACTGATGGGATCACTGATGGGAGCTGCAGCTCCACTGATTTCTCTGACTGTGGAATTCACTTTAGACTGATATTAATTTGGCCGTGTTCTGGTAAAAGTAACTCTGTTCTGACAGTGAATGGAGGAGGAGTCTGTTGCTGGAGGAGGAGTCCATGTCGTAATAGTGTAGTCGACTCCAATAGTACTGGGAGATGCATATGCTGTAAATAAAGGTCAAAGGTTTCACTGTCTCCCTTAACCTCTCTCTCCCTCTCCTACCCTCTCCTCTCCTGCTCCCTCCCTCTCTCTTGCTCTCTCCCTCCCTCTCTCTTTCTCTCTCCCTTTCCCACCCTCTCCTCTCCCTCTCTCTTTCTCTCTCCCTTTCCCACCCTCTCCTCTCCCTCTTTCTCTCCCTCCCTCCCTCCCTCTCTCTCTCTCTCTCCCTTTCCCACCCTCTCCTCTCCCTCTTTCTCTCCCTCCCTCCCTCCCTCCCTCTCTCCCTCTCTCTCTCTCTCTCTCTCTCTCTCCTGGTAGCTCTTGCTCCTGCTTTGAGCAGAGTTGTGTTCCATGCTCTTTGATTCAGGTTACAGGTTACAGGTTGTTAATGTAGTTTAATAGGTGCCCTACAGAGGTGTTTGTCACAGATAGAGGGACAGAAGGAGAAAGAGAGAAAGAAAGTCAGGGTGAAAGAGAATGTGTGTGTGTTGTGTGTGTGGGAATAATCTATGACATATGAAAGTGGGAAATTGACACAGACATGTAACGTCAAAACCAGAAACACAATAGCAGTAAGTAGGCTAGAGTGAGCACTTATATTCATGGATGTGTGTGTGTGTGTGTGTGTATTTCTGTGTGTGTTGCTGTAAATCACAAACATTTAGAGCTACAACTTAACCAATCATTAATAGTAGGTTATCAGCTCATCACATGCTCATAACCATTTGCAAGGTACAGTACATATAAATTTGATTTCACATGTGTGGCCCTCAGCTCGGCAAGCTCGAACACTCAAAGGTGTTCACCAATCTCTAGGTGGCAGACAGCATAGCTCAAATGAGCACGCAAAGTTTGTCCTCCAAGTAATAAACAGCAAGTTTAAAAGAATAACTGAACCTAGTTTGAATCCCAGCTGTGCCGGTGATGGTGCAGACACACAGGAGCAAGACTCGCAAGACTCACACATCACACACACACACACACACACACACACACACATCAGCAGGGGCTACAATTGGAAATACCACTCTGGGAACGGGCAGTGTCAAAACAATAAGGAAAAAATGGCAAAAAATAAATAGCTTGTTCAAAAAAATAGTTTCCCAGTGGATTATTTCAGACTGTCCACATGAGAACTGATTAAAATAAATCCCCACACAGATATAGACATCTGTGCATACACACACACACACACACACACACACAGAATGAGGTAAGTAAGGTAAAAAAATAGAGGATTCTTCAAATAGATAAATGCAGGACAGAGAAATATGGACACAGTTAGCCTGATATTGACTAAATGGCCATTAGTCTGTCTGCTGTGTGTGTGTGTGTGTGTGTGTGTGTGTGTGTGTGTGTGTGTGTGTGTGTGTGACTGAGTCAGTTCGTTTTGGCAGGGTTCCGTTTCAGTAACAACCATCTGGATCAAACGTGATCAAACGCTGCAGGCGAACGCCCCGGAGCCAGGAGAACACACACACACACACACACACGCACACACACACACACACACACACACACACACACACACACACACACACACACACACACACACACACACACACACACACACACACACACACACACACACACACACACACACACACACACACACACACACACACACACACACACTCACACACTCACACTCTCACACTCTCACACTCTCACACTCTCACACTCTCTCACACACACACTCTCACACACACACACACACACACACACTCACATCATAACATTATTCACCTCCTCATGTATCTTTATCAGTCCATCCTCTTTAGTTCCCACACTGCACGTCTGCCGTTCATTACGTCTCATCTCACCCTCTTTCACACCATCCCTCGCTCTCCCTGTCCATCACTCTCTCTCTCCCCCCCTCGGGGCTCAGCAAGGAGAACCAGCCAGCACTGTCAGCCACCTTTACACAGGGTCTGCAGGCCAGAATGAGTCTGTCTGAGGCCCTGGGTTTGGGTCAGGGGTTGGGTGGGGTCAGGGTGGGGTCAGGGTGGGGTCGGGGTGGGAAGATGGAAACCCAGGCCCCTCCAGGCCTCCAGAGAGACAAGATGGACGGTGTGTTTTGGAAAATATCAGCAATGAAAATAACACAGCTACATGACATGAGGCCTCTAAAAACGTTAGACAGACTCACACAGACAGATAGACAGATACACTCTCCTGCATTAACAGAGATATACACTTGCTCTTGGATTCAGACAGATACACACACACACACACACACTCCTAGACAGCTCCTTCTGCAGTGTGAGAGGAAGCATCCCGTAGCTGAGAGGACATAAAGCGAGTTGTGTCTGCACATCATTTCCCATACTACATACTACATACTACATACTACATACTACATACTACATACTACATACTATCTAATTCACTTTTACATTCATGGTATGACACACATACACACACATGCAAGTGTGTGTAGGTGTATTTTATGTTGCTTGTGGGGTCATATTCAAATAACCCGTCAACAAGTGAAAACATTATTGTATATACAAACACACACACACACACACACACGCAGACACACAGACACACACATACACTATACGGTAAACATAGACCTTCTGCAAGCTCAAAGGTGACATAAGAGCCAATAAACTTCCCCCTTGGGCAGAGGTGACACACACACATTTTAAAACACACAAAAACACACATACACACACACACACACACACACACACCTCTCTCTCTCTCTCTCTCTCTCTCTCTCAAATATACACACACATACACACACACACACCACTCTGGGGACATTATCCGGTTGCCTGGGTGACATTCTTCCATTCAGTCATTTCTCCTGTTCATGCTCACTGGCATAGACTA